>NIUQ01000227.1:0-60660 GCA_002796945.1 Plectus sambesii | reverse complement strand
GTTGAATGCCGTGTTCCAAGCAGTACAGCTCCCAACACGCGTTCCCAATCTGAACTCCCGCTTGGCCGACATGGATGCTGATCACTTCACGCTGAAAATCCGCGCATAAATCTCCAGGTTCCATTGCAAACTGACCCTACATTTTTTACAAGATAAAAGCTTCCCACTGTAATTTGGACGCTTTCCAATTCAAACAAAAAGCATTTCAAATTGATTTGGCTTCAGTAATGTTGCATTTGATTTGAAAAGTATTCATTTTGATGTAAAAACTGTCATTAGTATAGTGAAGAAGGTGTATTAATATCATTTCTAATAAATTACAAATTGTATAACGCATACAATACTATCAATAGCTTCGAAGGGCATTATTTTTGAACCGGGATTCTTTCTTTGAGCTCATTAAAAAGCTGAATCACTGATGTTATTGTTAGCCAATTAACGTAATCTCAATTTTACTCACAGAGCGACTGTACGACAGCGCCATTGCCGCGTATGTATTTTACTCGAAAGAAAGTAGGCGACGCAATACGAAACAAGTTGATCACAAGGTACTACGACGACGGCGGCGGCGGCGTCAGTGGAAGGGTAGTAAATGACACAAACGCCCGGGTCCTGGGTCGGCCGTAGCAGTTCGGTTCGGTTGCTAACAACAGATAGAGGCAGCGCTGGGATCGATGCCGACCGTGCGCCCATCGTCTCGTCGTCCTGTTGCCAGGTGAGGTCGCCCGCGCGGAAGCCGGCCATCGGCAAGGCCATCATCCATTGATGTTGTAATTGCCAGTAGGTTAACTGAACCTCAGCTGCCTTGTTATGACCACGCTCCAATGATGAAACAAAAAGCCATGATTTTTGCGAGGCGTTTAGGACAAAAATTCAATGACGTTATTTTTAGGCCGCCTTCGGTGACCCTTCGCTTCTACTACTTTCTTCTGTCCCATTCCATCGTTTTGCGTTCAAACACATTTATTTTATCGAAAATTTCTCCAACTCGAGGGTTATTTGGAGTCGCAAATTTCAACGGATGCATTTATTTTTTAACAGATCCCGATTTCAAAGGTGCACTTGTTAAGAGTCTAACTTAATTATGTGTCGCGTGCTTAATTCTAAAATAAATGTTTATCATGAATACTTTATTTATCCAATTCGGTAAGCGGGCTTACACTGTTAACAAAGGAAGGCGATCATTATGGAGCACGTTTAATCTCGTATTTCAACAAAATTAGCAAAAGCAAGATTTGCGAATAGCTGAAACTTTTTTCCACAACAACACTGATATTTATTCATTTTGAACAGGCACTGCGCCGATTTAAAACAAAAAACACAAGCCATTCAAATTCAAATTTAATTGAAATAATAACAGTGCATCAGTAGAGGACAATAGAGAAGAAGCCATATGTTGTGGTCCGGTCCCGGAGAACCGGCTGACAATCAAGCGTGCTGTCACTTTAAGTAAATATTCAATAACAATAAGCGGGGGCTGCAGTATTTTTAAAGCAGCTAGTTTGAATAGCTAGCATCAAATAACTCTCATATACACCATATCACAAAGGCTGTTCCTCAACTGCTCAACTCCTGAAAGCTACAATATTGCAATAATTATGCTTACTGAGAACAATATTTTTTGCCCGTTTAAAGCCGCTGTGTCAACACTATGAGACGCAGGAATGGAGCTATTCGTCTTTGCCTTGCGATAGCACACTTTCATTTGTATCGAACATTTTAAGCATTCCCTGAACAAGATAAAGCTGATATAATATAGTGCACACGCTACCCAGGACACATCAGTCTCTTGATCAAATGCTTTTTTGCGTTGTAAACAAATATTCATAGATGCTAAAAGTGTGCACATGTGAATTTTGAGAATAGTGTATTTTGCATTGTGCAACAACGTTGAAGCACACAAGTTGTTTAAAACCCAAGGTAGTCAGTAGAGATCAATAATTTAATGTGTGTGCGGTAAGTTGACGGTCGAGCAAATAAACATTTGTACCCTCTCGAGGTGCGCGCGCTGGGCGATAGCGCAGAAGCAACCGGCAGAGGGTGGACATCAGTAGAGGGACGATGTAGAAGACGCCGTCTGGGCGACCGTCGGCGACGGCGTCTCGCTCGTGACTGAGCTCCCACGCGCCCGCGGGCAAACAGCAAGAGTTGAGCCGGGCAGGGCCGGGCTGGCCAGCGCGCGTCGCGCCTATTTGCGAAGCGGGCAGCGACGGCGAACGAGGGTATTTGTCGACCAGTATGCCCACCTTCGCCCTTCTCCACAGAGTCGCCGGAGTCGACGGACCACCAGGGTCAGTACCGCCGCCCGACGACTCCGACCGACCGGCCCCCCTCGGCCGCTCTCTTCTATTTCTCTTTGGCCGACTCTCGTGAGTCATTGCTCAGAGCCGCTGCGGCGGCTACGACTCTTCAGTCGGCTTTCAGCAGCTCCTCTCTTCGCCAAAGCCAACCGGCCGCTTTTAGTACGCCCACCCACCTTGCTCTATTGTCCGCCCTCGAGTCGCCGCCGCCGCCGATCTGTCGCCCTCAGTCGTAGCCACCTTCGGACCGTTCAGCGGCGCGGATTGTAGTCTCGCCGCACTTTTGTTGTTCGTTTTTGTAGCAATGGCGCGCTAGGGCTGAGGTGACCAGTGCGTTACTGCATTGCACTGTTACTACTGTAGCTCTGTTGCGATAGGAGGCGTTCGTAGAATTGTGGAATGCGGAAAATCCATAGGCGTGCGCACGTTCTGTCGAGAGATAGCGGCCAACTATTCCTCGGCGTTCAAACCGCGGGGTGGTGCGCGCCGCAAACTGCTTGACGGGCTTTTCCCAACTTCTCAGCCTGCACTGTCCACTGCATAAATTTGGATTATTCAACCGCCGGATGGCTTTTATCGTCGCAAGCCGTTCGTTCGTATCTATTCCGGCTGTCTATATTGGGAAATCCGGACCCGTTGCATGAAGCGCCAGCAGGTCAACGGCAGGACAGCTGCTGTATTACAATCGCGATGACTAAATAGAGCCCAATCGATCCGTGCCATCAGGCGATCCATTAGCCATGCGCGGGTAGAATAGGTAAACCCGTAGGTGGGGCGGCGAGGCGATGACAGCTCGATCGTTCATTTACTGTTCTGACGGCTGAGTCATTTGGCCCTCTGTGCGCATGATCAAATCCTGATGGTGGAAGACAAGAAGGTATTCAGAGCTTCCGCAAAGCTTCACTGCTGGAATCTTCCTGTCTTTAGATCTTGAATATCCTAACCCCTTCTACCCTTGACCATACTTTTGCGCTTATTCCTGAGAACTCATGATCCGTGTGTGATTGTGTGTGACGCAATTGCGATCGACCGCGGAACCAACAGCATTAGCTGGATCGAAGTGAACAATTGGTGGTGCAATCGGCGCGATGATCATGTTCAGCGAGCCGCGAGCATGGACCGACTTTCAGCATCCGGGGACGAGCAACGGTCGGCCGCCGGTGCCTATCATGTCGATGCCGCCGTCACGCGCTCAGTCCGAAGTCTTCTCGGCGAGCCAGTACGGTGGTCCAGCGAGCCAGCGAAAGCGCTACTCCATCAACTACTTCATTCTACCCGTGTTCATTCTCGAGATCGTTGGACTCGCCTGTCTCTGGGCACTCTGGTACTATCTCCGGTGAGTAGGCGGCCACTTCGACTTTGATGATTGTCGCTGACAACTTTGTCAACAGCCATCATCTTTAAACATCTTGCAGCAGTGTATGAGGGCAGGGTGATTGTTGATGAAGACACTAAATGTACACACTGTTTTGTTGCAGGAGCAGGGATCTGTTTCATAAAATTGTTGTGATTGTAGCAGTTTTATGAAACAACCTCCTGGGGAATGAAACTAGTTTAAAAAGTTATGCCATTTCCTTAACTCCAATCCAGTATTGTTGTTGAAGAAACTTGTGTACTTTTGGTTAAACACTATTTAAAGACGACACTGTTCTTTAGCCGATAGTTGCAAATAGCAGTCAAAAAGCTAGTTGCTAAGATATTTGTTTTGTCAATAACCAACATTCTATTATTCTTTGTGCAAATAAAGCAATGTGAACGCCCAATGAATCACTACCAACGCTAACTGCGCATTGCAAACTATTTTAGAACGGTGTCTTCAGCGCGAACTATTCGTCGCTTAATTCACATATGGCTATTTCTCAAGAATTAAAGGCAATAATCATTACTAGAGTAATACTAAATTGATTGTTCCGATGCGTTTTTGAAAGAGGCATCTTAGCTTGTTAGGATAGAAATGCAAGGAAGTTTATAAACAAATGCTTTTATTTCAGCTTTACATCGGTCTTTCCTTACCATCAAAGAGTGTTTTACTGTCGAGATGTGGATCTATACAAGCCGGACTTTCGACCAGAGGACTTTAACCTATACGTTTCGTATACGGTACTCTACGTCCTTTGCTTCTGCATTCCACCTCTCGTGGTACGTTCTTCTAATTCGGCTTCTACAAAAAAAACTTCTTTGTTAGAGAAAAATGCTTTTGTCACGCAAACGATACGTTGAATCGTCGAATTTCAATGTCAGTTTTTAATTGAAGCGCTGCACGAATGTCCTCCTTATCTTGATTGGAACCAAACTGAGTGAACGCAGATTGTTTGAGGGAAATGGCGTAACGATAGGGAGGCGATTGAACCATAGTTCTTTGAAGCGCGGAGAGCAGTTACGTTTACAGTTGACATGGTAGCATAATAGTCGGTATTGCGTGCGTGCATAGTAATTGCTGTCTCAATTATCGCCTATATCGTCAAATACTGCTCGAATAATGTGAGAGCAGTGAGAATAGCGCTGTTGCCCTCGCGTAGAGATTTCTTTATCACGACTGCGTATAACACTTGGAATGGATTTGGAGAAAGCACGCTGCTCCTAAGTCGCGCTGATGCGCTCCGCTTAATCCGCTCGTGTCTTTCTTTTTTTATGAACACGAACGTGCCTATATTTCGTTCGTTGCCATTATTGATAGCCGTAGTCCGGATGGGAGGTGGGCGAAGACGGAATATTCGTAGCCGATCGGGCAGGTCGTACTGGCCGCCGACGATCAGAGAGCAAATAACAGCGGCGGTGAGCATCGGACAGCCGACCAGGCACGGCGTTGTCCCCGCACTCACGCCCTTCATCGTTCGAGCGCCTTTCCCCCTCAATTTCACTCAGCCTGGACGATTCATTGCATTCTGCCACGCCCTAGCACGTTTTGTTCGTTCGGGGGTGGTCAGATGTATCATTCGCACATATTATGATTCAAAGTTACGGTATGCGATCCCACCGTAACCTTACTGCGCGCATTAATCCAAGGATACGAACTTACTCATCCTAAATTATCCAATTTCGTTATAAGGGACAAAACTGGTACTGATACATGTGTTTACTAACGAATTCAGTTTCTATTGTTCAAGTACAAAAGCAGAGTAATCTTTCTTAACTCGTGTTTATACTTCGCAAAATGTTCTAAACAGCTTTGGCGAGAATCATCCTTATTATCCATCGTCACGACAACATTCAGTCGTTATGATTCGCGCCAAACAATTCATCACTCCCTGCGAAGCACAAACACAATCTTTTACAGGGTGACGCAAATGTTTTGATGACATTTTTAATGTAATATAATGTAAAAGTATGAGGATAACTTTTGCGCAACCCTGTAGCGAGGCGGTCAGGCGCGTAAATAGCGGTCGTGATAGCGAGCGCAGTGAATATTCCCCGATGATGCACTACTTCCCGAATGTTTTCATTCGCGGAGATGACGTCCAGTATACGCGGATCTTGTTTATTGACGCTCGGCCAAGCGTCGAGGTTATTCGCCGTGTTTGTTTTGACGCGAAAAACTATGGGACATCGCCAGTTGTACGCGCTGCGTTTGACATTTCGCTATGAAGCGACCTTGGCAGGCGGGGGTGGCGCGGCCACACCCGCAGGATGTTTGTCTCTGACTCCTGTTACCTCTTGAGCCGTAAAACAGGATTTTCACCTTAAAATAGCCTTGCATATTAAAGCTCTGACGAGTAAGAAGTAGCAAGCGAATCACTAAATCTCTTAATAGCCGGAAGAGATTCAAAGCAAGACGGGCATGAACAGACATGCAAGAGAGTTCAATATGCACGACAAACTGCAGACAGTTTAGCGCTAATATTTATGCATTGTACGGTCTCACGGCAACATAAGAACGCATCTTCACTCACTGACCGTCTACCGCTCTGTAAAACGCCCGATTGCAGATTATAATTGGCGAGGTGATGTTCTGGCTCTTTTCAACAAAACCTCGAAAAACAGTTTACGCCAACTGCAAGGAATGCAAGGTACATCTGTTCACCAGACGAGTTCTTCGATTTATCAGTAAGTTGTCGATCTCAGTTTGTAGTGTTATCTGATTGTGCGATTTAGGCGTGTTCATGTTCGGCGCCCTGATCGTTCAGATCTTCGTCGACACGATCAAGCTGATCACGGGCTACCAGCGGCCTTACTTCCTTTCACTCTGCAATGTTACCATACCGTACGTTTATGTCCATCTAGTGTATATCTCATATTAAAGGGAAGTGTACAAAACATCTTTGAACTGAGGCAGAACCATGCTGGTAAACTCGATGGGGGATGTATATTGGGGGTATTTTAATTATTTATTTTTTGCCAGTTTTTGACTTGACTAAAACAATTTAATAATGGAACTGTACTAACCAAACGATGAAGTGATAGCGATGAAAGTCTCCTTATTTGTAGACGATGCACAGCGCCACTGGAGCACTCGCCATCGCCGAGTCCCCATCGCGCCTGTCTGTTCGACAGAGACGCCGATGCTCTTCGATACGCGTGGCTGACATTTCCTTCATTGTTCGCCGCCTTCTCTTCTTACTCGGCGATTTTCGCTTCGGTCAGTGTTTAAGGCAAAGAAGTGACAATTTGCGAAGGTGATTGACATCCTGAGCAGCGCAGCGGCGCTGGATCCGGTTTGTAAAATACGTCTCCAAGCAGAAGCTAAGGCTGTGACGGAACATGCCGTGAGGGGAAATTTCTCGTCATGCGAAGTTTCACTATCCCCTACATTCTCTCTTTTATATGAATGTCTGCTCTCTGTCTGCTTCAAAAGTATGACATGAACCCTATTTTTGGAAAGCAATACCTACGAATGAGAAATGGAAGCAGATTTGCTCACATTTCAGGGCTGGCAACTTACTCTATAGAGGCGACAACATAAACATACGATAGTAATTCTTTTGTCATAACATGCAGTAGCTGTCAAAAAGGGAAATACAGGCTAAAGGGTAAATTATAGTTACATAACTATTTCTGAATATGAATATAACCAACTCTGACAGATATCATGAAGCATTACCAACGTGTTCAGACAGTAAGTTATACACGCTTGTCATAAAATACACAAATCTGGTCAAAATTATTTTACCAGTGCAGCTGTTCGTCCTTATGAATCATTGCTACCACCAAAAATGATTTTAATCAAATTATGTCTTTAGCTGTACGTCTTCTACATGGTCAGCTTGCGAGGAGCGCCGCTCTTGCGTCCATTCTTGATCTGCGGTTTCTTGGGAATGGCGATCATCGCTAGCTTCTCCCGCATCCAGGGTTACAAAAACCACTGGAGAGACATTTGGGTCGGATGGATTATCGGCGCGATTATGGCATTCTTCTTGGTATGACATTTTCGTTATTAGCAAGACTCTATAACACTTATAAACGGCCGCTTTTATATCGTATACTTTATCTTATGCCTTGCATAACGCGAAATTCGAGCTAAATAGCAAATTGGCCTAAATCTATGCGCTCGATGACTTTGAATCCGAATTTCGAATTTTTGTTAAATCAAGTTCAATATGAACGAAAATGTATAGAAATCAAAAATTGTTGAAGTCTACACTTACTCCCGATGTACCATAAATCTAAAAAATAGAAAGCTAATTGTGAAAGTGATTGACGATGATCTTTTCTGACTTTAAATCAATCTACACATGATTTTAGTGCTATGCCGTGTTGTGCTTCCAAGAGGTCTACCACATCATAATAGAAAAGCCACCAGTAGAAGAAAGGATCAGTCCATTCTTCTCTTGGTTCCGACTTCCTCGTGTGCAAGCACCGTCCCTGAAAGAAGAATATGTGTAAGCGTATTTCCTAAACTTATAATATCTGCGGTTAATTAGGGTATGTATACAAATATTCGCAAAAGTTAAAGGGACGATGAAAATTCAAATTGTCTACTGAACATTGGTCTATTGGTGAGATCGTTTGCTGAAATAGGGCCCAAATGTGAAGGTTCGTCATCTATGAAACAGGCCCTGCCCCGGGGGGTGGGGTGAGAATTTGCGGGGCACGAGGCAGCGGATATCCGGCAATCGCTCAGTAAATGTGAAGTCAGCTGCTCAGACAGACTGTGGATTGAAAACATCAACACTGCACGTGCTCACTTTACAGCGTCTACGAAGAAGATCAGCCGCCACCGCCTACCCGGCACCGACAGCGCAATCAGGACCGAACCTACGAAGTCACTACCACCACCGAATCCTTCCAGCGCACCATCGCCCCTCCCCACCAGAACGGTCACGGCTATGGCCCGCAATATTAACGATTATCCGCCGTTTCCTATGTTTCCTTCACTATCTCAACTATTCTATGCGCTTTCCGGTGCGTCAATGTGAGACTCCTTCATATTTGTTAGATTTCTTTGTTTAACTAGACAGCGCTTTTCGACACAAACTTTTCTTCGACGTTTTAATGCAAGAACGTAGTCAGGTCTCATATTCAAGAGCCGGATAAATAAAATATTTTCTTAATTGGGAACTCTGGTCATCCCGACCTCTGGGGGGAATGTACCGTAAATTGTTCTTAGCTGCGTATGATAAATTGGCTGCGAATCGTATTAGTTTAAATTATAATTAACTTATCGCTAAGCAGCCATGTCACGCGCAGCTAACAATAATGTAAAGCGCGTTTCGCACATGTAAGGATGATCGGAGTTTCCTTTTAACTTCAAAATTCGCAAAATTGAATCGTGAAGTTGAGCCATCTCACGTTCACGCACTACACCTTTTTTTGCTCTGTAATGTTTTTCATTTATCAGAGAAAGAGAGAGAAAGAGTGGTGCTCACGTATTTTTGGTATTTTTGGTTACTCTAATCATGTATCCGCGTCCCTGAATCTTGGCTGAGTCATCACTGTTAACTATCGTCCAACTACCAATGCTCGTTTGCCTTGTTGTTGCTATACATGAATATTGTTTCTTTCGAACTTGCTCCTTGTATCTTCAGTTGTATTAAATTTTATCGAGTGCGATGCAAAATGCTGCCAGATGATGATGCATTTAATTCATTGTACCACTGATTTTATATTCATGGCATGCGGATGGGGTCGTCTGGCAGTGAACGCTGTCTGCAGAAATTTCGTTGAGTGTAAAAACTAGTCTAGTGTAAGTTAACCTTTGTAACATACATCACTTCCTGCTCGCGTGCAATGTGTCTTAGGCTCGATATCGCGTCTTGTCTTCGTTCTCTGCCTCTTTCGCGACTGTTGCATTTTTCTTCCATCGCTCTGCGTTCAGTTGGTTTTCATGTAACTCACTGCTTCATCTTATACAGTTCTTCAATCGGAATAGCCGTTTTCAACCCTTAATTCACTAAAAATGTCATAATGATGAACTAAAGTGAGCGACGTGAATGGGTTTGTTGTGATGATTATTTTGAGTTTTCGCGTGAAACACGAATGCCTATAAAAGCGACCGTTGGCGTTGATTTTTTTGTCATTGTGGCGGCGCGCGCGCGCTTGATTGCTGGCGGGTCGCTCTTCTGATAATAGAAAGACATCATTCGAATCACAGAATTTAGGTAGACAATGCAGTAACGAAATACGGTTTTTATGTTGAAATAGAAAGAGATATTTGTATCGCTTTAAAGTTTCATGCCCGACTCTTTGGATCCCATAGAGTCAAACATCAGCAATGTTGCTGCTATATTCAAAAATAGATTGGACCGCAGCCGTGCGCCTGAAGTGAACATTAAAGAAACGCTGTCCCGTAACAACCTAACCTGGATTTTGTTTGAAATTCTAATTTAAAAACGCATGAAAGACTTGGAAAAGTTAACTATGTCTAAAGTACCGTAGTTAAAGGTAAAGACGTTGAGCTGTAGCGAAAAAAGCTGTACCATAATTACTCTATCCTAGTTTCATTGTCTGAGAAGCACAGCTGTGGCTACGACATGATGTGTTTGTCTTTGTGCAAATACGAGACAGAGCGCGAAAAGTATTAGCGATTCAGCTACCGTAGCAGACTAACTGAATCTGACACAATTTTATGTCGGGTAGTTTAATCGTTCTCGCACGATCTTGCAGCACGCAGAAGAAAGTGAAGCAAAAACAATGTTTGCTCTGCTCGCCGCTACCACAATCGCCCTGTGCGCAGTAGGGGTGAATGGCGCCTGCAATATTCCGCCGACGCTTTGGTGCGACAACCCGCAAATCGCGAAAAAGTGCGGCGTCGAACAACAATGCGAGGACTACGCGCGGGCATTTGAGCATCAACGCGTGAAAATCACGCTGCTCTACGAAGCGCTCTGCGGAGGATGCCAACAGTTTATCCTCAACGTGCTCCAACCCCAAATCTTCCATGACCTCGGAGACATTGTCGACATTGAGCTCATTCCTTATGGAAATGCAAAGAATGAGGTAACGATCGTTTTTTCTTCGGGGTTAAAGAGGATACAGTGGGAAAAACTTGATGAAGTTCCTCATGGAACATTAGAACCCAGCTGTATATCGTAATATCGATTAAATGGATATTCAGAGTGGAACAATCGTGTGCCAGCATGGGGAGAAGGAATGCGACATGAACAAGTACGAGTCGTGTGCGATCCACTACATCAATGGTACAAACGCGGCTGTGCCATTCATTTACTGTCTCGAAAAAGCCATTCATGATGGGAAGGAGCTGGCAGAAGCCACGAAGCAGTGCTACAGGAAGGAGAAGATCAGCACCGCTGTTCAGAGCAAGATAAGGTATGCTTAAGTATCAGCGCTGAGAAATACTGGGATGTTATGCCCTTAAAGGTGTCTCTAACTATTCGGTCCCAATACAACGATGCGAACATATTTTGTTAGTTTAAAATAACCAAGCTTTTTTCTCTTGGCAAACTCTAATGCATTGCTGTATTAAGGTTGAAGCATATAATGATCTTTTTTCAAAAAAGCTTGCCTCATTAACAATAGGATATGTACACCTAAAACCCAAAGCTTCGATCCGTGCTCACTTTTAATAGTCGAAAGCACTCGCTTTACCAAATAAGACATCGAGCTGAGGTCGATTTAGTTGCGTCCGATTAATGAGATATTGAATCTAAAAATATTAGCTTCTTTGTGAGGATATCTTATAAATCGAGGTGATGTTTTGACGTTTCATTCTTAATGCAATGTTCGGGACGAGTAATTAGCTTTATAATTTTAACTCGGATGAAAAATTGGCAATCGCAAGCGCGAGCAACTTTCCTTCGCAACAGAAACGGTGCTATTATTAGGTTGAAAAGGAAACTATACCGACAATCGTCTATGCCTCCGCTATAGTTGCACAATATCTCCCAAACGATCTATTCTAATATTCTGTCAGTGATAAGAACATTTTGCAGCACGTGTCACTCTGGCCCACTCGGCGACAAGTTGCAACAGGACGCTGGCCTGCGCACGGATGCAATCGGCCCCATCAAGCACAAGTTCGTACCGTGGGTGCTCGTTCAGGGCGTCAGTCTGAATGGCGTCCAGTCGATCCAGAATGATCTGCCGCTCTTCATTTGCCAATGGTACATCGGTCCCAAGCCGGCTGCTTGCCCTCCCGATTCTATTACGTCTGGTATTGACACTCGTTACTGGTAGTTAGTCGATTTGACGAATCGACGCTCGTAGATTGCGATACAGATCGCGCTTTGCACCTTATGTAAGTGATACTTGGCGTATGTGCTTGCATACATGGCAATTAAAGCAGTCCATTTCGCTCCTCAGACTCCATACATCAAGAGATGTCTTTTTATAAAGCACCACAAAGTGACTTGCAAGAGAGTGGCGAAGCGAAGATTCTTTGGCCTTATGAAAGCCGATTCAGCTAGGGATCAATTGAGATGATAAGGCGTTCAATGGTTTGCAGTTTGTTAGCAGTGCGGCAGCTGATATTCTGCAGACGCTCAGTGCGTATTTATTGAATTTGTCTCATGTCGTTCCTTTGCAACATTTTTCGTGATGTTGCGAGCAGACTCAACCGAACGCCAGTGCCAAGTTCAAATCAAAGCGATCATTGCTGTAGCTGTTTGCACAGGCGGGCCATTTTCTCATCTAGGGACTTATTTGCTACAACGCATCCGATGTAAAACAAACAAAAGCGTTCGTTGGCTGAAAATGCCAATTCCGCTCAACCCGTTGAGATGATCGCAGCTATTTCCAACCACCGAATGAAAGCGGCGGCGCTCGATGGTTTTACGGAAATCAAACGATAAGGTCGTGCGCACTTTAGTACAAGCGTGATGTCGATTTTGGAATGAGCGACATGCAAAAAGTAAATTAATCTGGATAAAACTCGAACCCACGTTATTCACATCACGCGACTGATACTCTCCTCGGGATTAGACGTTTCGCCCATTATTTTAGTGAGAGAACGCTTTTCTCATTCTTCTGAGTAATTGCACAACGATTCTGCAATCAAACGCAAAGCAAGACGTGATATGTATTCAACATCAACCAGTAGATTTTCTCTCTTTACTTCATCCACAATTTCGTGCTGATACAATGGAGAATGGATGGAAGATGGATTGGATAGTAAGCGCACGCGCCATGATTGATGGTGAATCATATGGACATATTATTCAACTTTCTTGACAACTCAAAAGAAAAGATTGTTTATGCTTGTTGAAAATCGTATCGCAAACTCCATTCACAATTATCCACAATCCAAAATTTTTGAAAGTAACCTCAGATATTGCCGATCAGATATTTATTTCCTCCTTGAAAGCAGGAACTCATCCTTTATAATGAATAATTTCAACAATTTTCCACTCTGTAAGTTAGTTGAATCAAATTAGAGGGAATAATTTCATTTTATGCCAATGTGAATTATAATTTTTCCTCCATTTGGCAATAGACTGAGAGGGTGGGCGAGCAACCCTTTGTTGCATTATTCACATTCACGTAGGTGTTGCGTCAGGAAACTACAGCATCGTATTGAAAACACAATTCGCAACTTCATTCAACGAAAATGCACGGAATTCACCCACACACATGAATGAACTATCATTTGCATTGAACATCGTTCTCGAAAGTAACTGACTTAATGGGTTTATTGAACTAATCACTCGCCACATGTCTCTTTTGAATAATTGAACACGATATTTCCCTGCAGTGACATGCGTCATTGTTTCCGTTGACGCATATGTGCTTGAAATCCGACTAAGCGGACAAAGTAGGCCACCAAGTTTACTGTGACTGAGTAATCCGATATATTTAGGGCAGAGGTACTTGAGATATTGCCATGTGCTTAATGCATCGTCAAAAGACTCGCTGCCTTCTTTGCGATTAGGCCGTGTGCGCGCATTGATGCGGCACAGGCATGATGTTTCCACATCGGTAATTATATCCGCGTTTGTGACTCCGTTTCAAGCACAGCTCAACTATGCAGGTTTGCTTTGTCTCGAATAGACATCTATACGTGCGAAATTGTTGAAGCAATGGACTTCCGGGGCAGACACGGCCTTGCGCGCGAGAAACGCCGCGTACACATTTTACAGCATATTCAACTCGCAAAATTTGCTCAATATGTTCAGAAAAACAAAAAAGGTCGCAAGAGATCACACAACAATACAAACAGATACAATTTGAACGCGATGAATAATATCGATATGCAAACTGACAGTGTTACAAATATGGCATCGGAAAAAGTGAATTTCAGTAATTACTGCAGTGGTGGTGGCGTAATTGTTGAAGGCGCAGCGAGGGGGGGAGGGGTCAGACGGCGGTGATTTCCATTAGATTATTCGACTGGAGAGCTTTGGTCGGCTGCTTCATTCGTTTCGCCGACGTTCCGTTTACGCCACCGATTGCGGGCGATTTGAATTTCGTATCGTCCTCATTCATCAGAGGTCTTTTCTCTTTTTCTTTACCATCGTTGGCTGCGGCTATGGCAATCGAGGCGGCGTTGTTCCCGCCGCCGCTATCGGGCGATGAAAGGACAACAACGGCCGCTTTTGTCGCCGTCATCGACTGATACATTGACTCGCCTCTGGACTGCTCCGTTGGCGCCCCACCTCTTCCACCACCGCCGCAGAAGCCCCTTCCACCGCTGCCGCTGCTCAAGTCGTTCTCTTGTCGGCGCAGGTCCGAGCGCGCCACTGCGCACGCCTTCGTCAGCAGCCACTTGGGACACAGCTGCACCAAGTTGGCGATAAAAGCGGTCCGAAACTGGCCACTCATCAGACAGAATATCGCAAAGTTCACCGATGAGTAGAGTACAGTGAGCATTTCGAAAAAGTCGGCGAGATTCTGAAGAACAGAGCGCTCAAATTTCTTGCCAATTACTCCAGCGAGGAGATTAACGACGCCTTGGGGCAGTTCAACCAACACGAAGAGACACATGACGACGAGAATCAGGTGTGTTGTTCGCTGATACGTCCGGACGCCGCGGACCTCGCTGCCGTACTGCAGGAGATTGGCCGACGCCGCCTGCAGCTCGCGCAGCTTGAAAACCAGCAGAAAACTCATGACCAGCAGCACCATGCACGGCACAAGCTTGCAGCCGATGCCGAAGAGAAAAAAGTTAATCTTCGTCAGGTTATTTATGCGTCCGAACAAGCTGAACTTGATCTCATACGCGATGTTCGTCGCGTTGTTCGATGCGATTCGCAGCTGTTCCGACTCGAACGAGCACCGGTCGTTCGGGTGCCTCGGAACCGCCACCACTTCCGAGTTCAAGTAGAATGGCACGCATAAAATTGTTACGATGACATAAATCGCCGCGATTGTGGCGCTCGCTTTTGCAAAGTTGAACCAGGGCACCCTGGTATTCTTCATCTTCGCCAAGTGATAAATGGAAATGTAGCGAACGACGGAGAGGCCGATGACGTGGAAGACGCCGCTCGTGTGGAATACAACGGAAAAGTTGACGTTAACGAGAAAAGCGAACATCCAGGGATAGGCCCAGAGCGCCGTGACGCATCGACTGTCGGCGTAGTACTTGTACAAAGTAATGTAGAGATAGTTGACGCAGAGACATAGCTGCGACGCCGACAAGCTGACGAGCACGGCGTTGGTGGGGCTGAAGAGTGGCCGGCGCGCGAGTACTGAGATGGTCAGAGCGTGGCTGCACGCGCCGAACAGGCAGATGACAACCACAGCCGGCGCGTGTACCAGCTGGTAGGCCTGGTTGAAGTGTTCCAAGGCCGACACCGTGCCGTTCATCCTCCAACGGCTGCCTGATCAGGCGTTGCTCCTCCGTCTGCAAGCGTTTACCGGTCGTTATCGTTCGGTCGTTGTCGTCGGCGGTGGCGTCGTCGTCGTCGCATTGGCCCCCAACGACAGTCCGCCGTTTCGCGTCCGCTAACGGCGACCGCAGGGAATTGGGCATGCGCGAGGAGTAACCGAGCGAGTATGGCGACAAAGTTCGATTTGGGGCCCGCGACCGACGGACGCACGCGCCTCTGTCGTGCCTAATAGAATCAACGCGTTGTCGACGCCCCCTTCGCCCGTTCTCCCGTTCGACCGCTTCTCGATCAAATAAATACTCATCGTGCGATACGCACATTTCGACTTGGGTAGCGGTCGGTCTTGGTTGGGGTTGGCGACGCCTGGAGAAATCGGCCCCGACGGCCCGCGTCCAATGCCGCCGCCCTCTTCACCCTGCCGTCCTCGAACGAAGAAACCTCCCAGCACGACGAAGCAATACGCGCGAACGCACCTAGCAACAATAGCGCTCCTACGGCTTGCCCGCGCGCGCGACAAAGCGACGAGCCGCAGGAGGCTACGACTTCCTGCCAGCTTCATGTTGTTACCCCTTTCTCTAAGCCGAAAGCATCACAAGATAACGACTGATTCTTTAGTCGATGCACGCGCTAGTATATATAACTAGCAGACTGCCTGGCCTGTCGAGCGCGGTGGTGGTGAGGGTGGAGAATTATTTTTTGGGCGACGAATGAAGCAGCGATCGACCGACTGCTGAAGCGGCAATATCGGATGGCGCCGTGAGCAGCGCGATGGCTCACTAATCGTCTCCCGAATGAGAAGGGCCGGATTTATGGTGCTCCTTCGATGGAGGTGCGCGCTGAATGCACAGGAAAGTAATTGCCAGCTCCGGCCCATCGTCGTTGATCGACGACCGCCGTTGGTTCGACGTCCGCAAAATAACCAATGCATTTATCACACGATGCGAATAGCATAAGATTGACAGAAAAAACGTCTCGATAGCAGAGAGAACATAGTATTTACAAAAATAAGCGTGCAAAACGATGAAAGTGGGAAAAAAGAGAGCGAGGGGCGCTAGTCCTTCAGCGCCCACTTCCGACACAGCTCGACGACTACAGAAAAAACATTCAGTCATGCGAGTAGCGTAATCGAGCTAGTGCAAATTAAATTTAAATTCCCGCGGTCACCCCATGTAAATATGTTGGCAAATCAGGTTTTTGCGGGCGAGGAGATAAAGCGCGCAGCGCGCGATCAACCCCGCTGAGCGCCAACACAGTGACAGAGCGACTGACAGACATATTGACAAACGCCGACATCAACACCTGTACAGCAAAGACATTCAATATCTTATCGATTTACATAGAGAGGGAGGACGAGGATGACGGCGTTAATGCGTGCAACTGGGACCCATCCCCAGGGGTCTAATATGAACGCCCTATTACACTCCGACTGTCGTCGCGAATAATTGTCATCAGTCCAACGTCGCAGCAAGCATACTACACTCTCACGCACGAAATACGATCCAAATCACGCGAACATAGCAAGCGAAACGGTGAACGAAAGAGAGAGAGAACACAAGAATATATCAGCGACATCTGTTAATATAACAGCTGGGAAACCCGAAGGCGGCAAATGGCTTTTCCAGCCGCATCGCGTACAAGCAAACTATGTATGTATGCATAGGGGCGGGCTGGTGGGAACATCACAGACATCGCGCAGCAATTGGTCGAAAACGCCGGCGGCGGCGGGAGCTGCGGTTTTTCCGCTCTCTGCTAGCGCTGTCAGACGACGGCTTGCACCAAAAACCAGCGCGTCTCGTTAGTCGATCCCTTAATGACAGGCGCCTCTTCGACAATCTGCAAAAGAGAATTACTCATAAATGAAAATTGAAGTGCACTATGCTGTGTTGGCAGGTGCAGTGCATAAACACTCGATTGAATGAACCTCATTGGCTAAAGGGGAGCGCTCCTATCGGTCGTCCGAGAAGGAAGCCAGCGACATTTATGTACATTGCTGATGCGATGAAAGCCGCGGAAAAGGACGACACGCAGTCGGTCGATTAGACGAACTGCTCAAGGGTATCTCAGGGCGTAAAAAGGAGCGATTTAGGCAAAAACGACTCAGATAACATTCAATTCTAACATAAATAAACGTCCCGCCTACGCCGGCCGGAAAAACTAAACCCTCCACTAATGTGCTTCATCAGTAGCACCGATCTCGTTGAGGAAGAGAAGAGCGCGGCATATGGCCTTAGCATAAACGCGATTACCAAGTCAGTGCACCGGGAACTAGGAACTAGATTTCTGAATTCAAAATGACCCTTTCGGGGCGGTTCCGGCGCGCTACTTTTACGCGTTCAATTTTTACAGGAATGGGCGCAAGGCGACTTCACCATTTCCATTTCTCGAGCTATTCATGCAGCAACGAGTAATTGAATTGACAAATCGCTTTGCTGAATCACATTTCCACTACCGGCATTTAGCCTGCGAAGAATATGCAAAAATTGAGGAGGAACTCACTGGTTCCGTCACGGACGCTTCGTACTCCACAATGGCGGCATTGGCATCGGTCGTCACGTCGAGCAGTACGACGTTTTTCAGACCGGAAGCAGCAATCGCCTGAATAGAGAAAAAATTGTTGCAAGAGCAATGGTGGAATATGGCGGCAATCTCACTTGTCGCAGTCGTTCCTCGTCTTCGACGCTTGACACCGGCTCGAGAAGGATAACGCGCGCGTCCGCTTTCAAAATTTTCTGAAAATAAGCAAGGATATTAGACGGTGTTAAACTGCAGAATGAGCATTCAGCTGTTATCATTGCTCGCCGCAGCTTTTACATTCCAACATGAATAGACTCTTTCTCAGAACACTCTGTTCAATTAAGGGGATTTTATCGTTAATGAGGCAACTGATCTAAGAATAAATGATAGAAATGCAGTAAAGGGTTGTCTGAGGAGATTTTCAAGATGTTAAATCGTTAAAAATTGTCGATGCTCGGTTTTTGGTCCGCCCAAATGACAGTCTGTTGAAGTACCTTAAGGCTGTGGAAGGCATCTGGAGCATTGGCGAAGGTCTCGCAGCCGACGAAGGCGTGGAAGTGGGCGTTGCGTCCGTTCCAGTAGTCCACGGCCCTCAACAGTGTCTCTGTCCATGTGAAGCGGACACGGGTGTCTTTGCTCGAGTTGGCTTTTGTGAGTGAAGTGCGGTAATAGTATGGCTTTGTTTCCACCGCCCAGACATTGCACGAGTACTTCTGCAAGGAAGAGTGCATTTATTATTGAAAACTGTTCTGCTTTATCCTTTCATGCCTCCTCAAGTATTTAAAGGTCTCCACAGATCATAGGTCTTCACGGTTCCATCGGACTTTAGTTATAAATAAATCGTCTGACAGAGGGCAATTTGTTACTAATTGTTCTATGCACTTCGTCTTGCTAATTGCGCGACAAGAGGAAGTACATAGTGACGCCCTTTCGTATCTAACGCGAAAGGGACGTGTTAGAACAGTTGCATGACAACTCGCCCACATAATGTGCTGCTCGATGCACTTTATCGTATGTGTGAAGGGAAGGTTTAACTAAAATATCGCTTCCCAAATAGTTTTTTACAAATAATTTTGATCTGTAACGAGGAACCGTCTTCCTTGAGAGGAATCAGTAAAACAGTGGTGCTGTTGTACTTTGCTTTTCTCTTAAGATCGAGTGATTCAGAGACCTTACATACTTTACTGCATCAATGATCATAAGATTAATTTGCAACTATGAAGGAGGAAAGATGTGATTATTAAAGCATCGCAAATGACGACGAATATGGGATGTGGAAATTTAAGTGGGGCGAGTTTTCCGAATCACGTTAACAGAACCGTCAGTTGACAAAAAGGGTGACCAACCTCGGAAATCAAGTGCGCGTTGACTTCGACATGGTATGCGAGGTGGCGAGGGTTGAATGTGATGACGGTAGAGCCCATGGACAGGTTGCAGTTTGCGTTGTCAATGGCGCGACTGAGGATGCGGTCTGTCCACGAGAGTTTCTTGTCGTCCGTGACTTTGTCCACACCGAACTGCTTCTGACGCCAAGTGTCGCTGAACAGCTGCATACAGTTCTCCAACGACGGCACGACCTGCTCGTCGTCCGTGGCCTCCACCTTGCGAACGAGCCAATGCACCTGTCGCCAGTTGCCCGAATGCTAAAACGGTCACGTTACAGAATGTCAGCTGTTAATGTCTTTGGTGCTAGAGGCACGCATTTTACTGCCTGTGACACAGCCTTGGGATGCAGTTCAAAATAAATAAATGCAATCACCAAATATTTCTAATTGACTTACATTGACATAAGTGGGAACTGAGCACGCCCACAGAGGGTCGAGACGCCAGAGTTTATTGTTGCCGTCGCGATGGCGAAGCGTCTTCAGTAGGTTGATGTACTGCGAGCTGAAGCGGTAGGAAGTCGGGTTAGGCTCCATGGCCTTGTGCATTGAGCCAGTCTTGTTCTTTGCTGAAACAAATAATGCCTTTATTTATTTCGCAATTTATGCTAGTACCTACAAAAAGCATACAAGGCTAATAAAGAGGAGAGTGTATTTAATAAATACGTAAACGGAGAGGGTATGAAGCCAACCGTTATTGGTGAAAGATCGCCCCTGTGGTCATCATATGCAGGAATTTGGGCGTGAGCAGCGTTGACATTCTTTTACATGAATTGGTATGTGATTTCTCTCGCTCATGCTCATAAATGTTATGGAATGAATTGCTCACTGGTCGAAGGTTCGCTGCACGACTCGCGCAAGTGCAAGTAGCCGTCAGGGCGCAACCAGCGCAGCGCGTTCGTCAGGAATTGAATCACCTCCTCGTCCTGCAGGTACATCATCAGCCAGTTTGTGAACACCATATCCACGCTGAAAATCACGTGAAATCGGGCATATGCTATTGCAGGTAAGTTTTTACTGATGTTAAAGTTCAGGTTTAGGTGACAGTGATCAGAATGAACTGTGGGCGCCTGTCGGCTGATGAATGCGAGGGTGAGGGGGGTTAGGGCAAAGTGCGAGTGGAACAGTTAACGGCGGTGGTTGAGATTGGCGTCGCGATCAAAGGAATATCTTTAAGATAACGGGGGAAGACCATGAGCGAATGTATTTAAAAGTATGCATAGTATGCAAAAATTCTCCTCTATCGAAAAAACGCTTTCATTTGTGTTGCAATAGCACCTATACGATTGGGGCAGTTATGGCGAACGTTTTATGACCACTCTAAATGGCGTTAACTTAGGGTACACGCCAAAGATCAACTTATGGGACGATACTGATTTGAACTGACAGCGAGAACCTACTGAAATCCAAAATTAACATTATCCAAAATTCGTCATTTCTAAAGTATGCCTTTATTTATGTTGATCGCCAATGTTCAAATCCTATTCAAATCATTTACAAATTCATATTACATTACTGCAGCGTGTTATAGTAGTGTAATTTGCCGTGCGTCAAATCATTGACAAAGCGTACCTTTCCTCCTCAAGCTTGAGGTTAACGGCGTCGCCGACTTGGAATGAGACATTGCCGAGCTTCTCGTTGCGTTCGCGATTCTTGGCTATGAACGACTCGATAAAGTCGGTGGAGAGAACGTGACGCGCAGTTTGCGCCATCGACGTCGTAAAACGACTGCAATCACGTCATACAGATGTAATCAGGTGATCTTCAGAATTTAGTATGCAAGAGCAAACGTCAAATTTCAGACAATAAAATAATGTGAAATGTGACGGCCTGCATGGCTAATGCGCTCTTTGGGCGCTGAAGAGGGTGTTGAAGGTATATGAACCCCTCAAAGGGGTCTAATACAGTTTAAGTCCGAGCAGCTTGCAGAGTATGGGTAAAGTTTTGTCAGAGTTAATGTAAAATGTAGTAGTCACTGTACTTTGCATACGAGTGCGTTACTGCAGAAAAATTAAAAAACTGTGAATAGAGGCCGCCAGTTTGTGTAGTGAAAATCTTTGGGGGTCAGTATGCTCCAATGCCCAGTCGTGCCCATGCCTTAGTCTACCGTAACTTTTAAATACCGTATGCAACTTTCGCCGTTTGAAAATTGGGCAGCTAACACCTCTGAAGCTACCGTATTCATAATAAACAGTACGAACATTTACAATTGGCGCCTGTCTCCAAGACAAATGAACCAAAACATACCCAATGCCAGCTCCGATGTCGACGACATCTTTGCCGCGGAGATCGGGCAGAGACGAGAGGATGTCCATGCGGTCACTTTGTTCGAACTCATCAGCATTCTGGTTCAACATCATCGAGCGGTTGTCCGTGATGCCCGAGTACTTGTTCCAGAAGCTCTTGAAGACGTCGCGCTCGTTGCCGCGGCACATCACCGATGCGGATACGTCAGGCATGGCGATTAGTCTTTTATTTAGGTGACGGTTTCTTAAATACTACTGAAATAGCGGACAGAAATAGAGATGCGTCGCCTTGCCGGTGACAATAAAAAGCGCGTCTTTGCGAATCGCCCGATGCTAAGTTGGAAACAATTGAAAGGTGAACGGAATAAAGTGAACGGAATGATCTCAGTATGGCAATTTAAGGAAAGACTAGAACGAGTTTTCTGCCGCTTTCGTTTCGTTCGAAGACGAAGAAGAGTGAAAGTTATAGCGGGTTACATTCTCTCAGCGACTGACGGAAAGATGATTGAGCGTCGTTTATATCGGCCGAACGATCGCCTCCAACGCGCAAAGTACAGGACGGAAGTTTCTCGCCAAAAACTCTCCGCTCAAATCACGCCAGCCGACACGCGCGAGAAACGCCGCTGGTGCGCTTTCCCATTCGCCTGACGCAAGCACTAGCACAGGCGCCGCCCGTTAGCAAAACTGATTCGATCAGCTTAGACTTTGATGACATCAAAGTTGTAAACAAGGATACAAAAATATCACCTATCACTCAAAAATGGCAGTATTTCTAGCTGGACGCTTATAAGAGAACGCTGTTTAATAGGAATACTCCCTGGTGGGAAAGTTTCGTGTCCTCTTGACCCCTTAGGACGCTCTACCTCCGTTCAAGCATCATAGGAACACTGGCTATTCTGATCATTCGCTGCCCTTTTAAACACCTGGCAAAGCGGCAAACTGGCAAAGTACCATCACTATCGACCAACGTGCCTATGGGCACGCTTGTTTTGCGCGGTATGCCTTGCTAGGCTCCCCAGCAACCTATATACGCGAGGAGAGCGAGAGAGCTGACGTCACACTTAACACGCCGCTCTCTGTAGAGGCAACAAAGAGCAATGGATGTTGACGATTGCACCAGTAACTGGTCGTCGCTGATTCCACTTCAGTTCACCCACTATTTGCAACCACAATACAAAATCTCAGCAAACAGCTTAGCGGTGTCACCTACACCGTTAGCATTTAGGCAATAATCAAAAACTCAAGTCAGTAAGAAATATTGTCTTAACGTGTGTTGGCGACAAAATCTTTTCGATATGAATCTTTCGATATGAGCCTTTCGTTAAATCGAATTCATAGCGTGTCTTACTCATTAATCTTAATACATAGCTACATGACGCCCACTTGCGCGAACTATTGCATCAGTTGAACGAATGGTGCCACCCAGCAGCAGAGCAAGGCGTAGCATTTTTATGTTTCTCCGATATGTTTTTATTCACGCGAAAAGAGCAACGTTCGACCAAAAGGGAGCGGTGATTCAAGAATGGACGAGAAAAAAATGCGAAAATCGCCTCGGCAAGATAGTAATCAGAAAGACAGTGTTCAGTCTAAGAGCCAACTATAGTTAGTAGGGTAGTGACAGTTTCGAATAGTAGGAAGAAAACGCGACGTTAGCAAATGTTTTCAGCGCGACTGATGAGATTGTCAAAATTTTGTAGAAGATAAACATCCTTTTGTAGGTCAATATGGATATATAAACGACCGTGAAAAAGCAATATCTGCAATGATTGCGCTCTGCGGCGTTTAACGTTTATAATCGCAAACAGAATAAGTGACGTCACCTCATCAGAGGAGTAAACAAATTGATGTTAATAATCCGGTGTAACATCGTTTTTATGAACAGTGAGAATGTGTTTTTCATGAAGGGCATCAACAGTTCATCAGTTATTAAAGGACTAAAGATTGTTGCATTCATTGGCCTCCATCACAACCCAAATTTATCAGCAATTTTCTCAGTTTTAGGGCGATCAAAGCGATTTGTGGATTTCAAACGTAGCTCAGAAGATGCTATTGAGCGACTCAAACTTCGCGGTGCGATCGTTTAGGTTGTATAACAAAGTGATTGAGCATCTGCTGATATACAATTGCGATACGCAGCGGCAGATGCAGTGACGTCAGATAGTATGCCACCGTGACAAGACACATTGACGTCACGTGACTGGTCGGTGGAGTCTGATCGTTGTCCACGTGGTTCAGAACGACGGCCGAGTGCAAAGGCGATAAAACTGCGGTGTCACCGCCGCGAAGGATTTAAAAACCGGCCGGGTATCGTCCGTTGAGCTCAGTCGACAATCGCCGGAAGAGAGTAGGAACCGGTACGAAGACGTCGACGTTTGTGTTGCAGCTGCCGAAGGAATTGTTTTATCGAATTTCGAGTACTCTCACCAGTCTTCCTTCATTTCTTCCGCAGCATCACTTTCTTAGGACTGCTGTTTGCTTTCAAATTATTCGAACAGAAGCCATGTCGTCATCTCCCTTCCCTAGCTTCGGAACTTCTGCCATCCACGCCGGTCAAGAGCCGGAACAATGGGACATGAACCAAGTCGTGCCCCCTCTCTCTACCTCTACTACGTACAAACAGGACAAGCCCGGCGTACCAAAGGTTAGTGTTTACGTGCTTTTCTGCGCAGTTAGTGTTAAATATAGCTGCTTTTGATTATGCGCATGATAACATCTTCTAACTTTTTCTCTTATTTTACGATTACATTTTATCTTCTAACAAAGAAAAAATCAGCCTCTTTTTTCTCTTTCGTAAAAAGATGGAATGAAGAAAGATACTGTAGAAGAAAATTTGAGGAATTTCTCGTTTGATGAGGCTTTTGTTAAGGAAGGGACGTTGAGTTTTATCCAGTCGTTGGACTTATTAGATGTAGCGCGATATGTGATAGTCACGTTATGCTCTAACAAATATCAAGAACGCTTAAATGTCCCATTATGTATTCTTGAAAACTTGTAGAGCATAAAGTGACTGAAATAAGTTTCATATTATCTTTAAAAAGCCTTTCACCTTCACTATTGTGTCACAAATTTAAGGTCTGCATAATCACCTTTCAATTTATTTTCAACAATTCTGTTGCATCTTTGCACAATCTGTAGTCTGTTGTCAGACAATCTATTGCATTTTCCGTTCAGAAGCACGACTATGGCCGCGCTGGCAATCCTACGCGTGACGTTTTGGAGAAAAATCTGGCCGCCCTTGAAAATGCAAAGCACTGTAAGCTGCTAGCAATAATATATACCATTTCCAATTCATAAAGGACATTTTAAATATGTATTAGACTTGAAAAGTGTTATTATTGAAAGTGGAAATGGTATATTCGCAATTACGGCTATCCGAAATGCGAATAGCTTCGTAGTCATTGAAGTCTGTTTTTAACAGTCGACATTTTCGATTAGGAAGAAGAAATCATAAAACTGAATAAGGCTAACTGCTTAGAGAGCAAATAGCGCTTTTTTCTATCAATATGTGCACGTAAAAACCAAGAAATTATTATCATTCTTGGTAAAAAACGGTGTTTTCGCACGGAGAAGTGAGCTAATCTT
This sequence comes from Plectus sambesii, assembly GCA_002796945.1. Lineage (NCBI taxonomy): Eukaryota > Metazoa > Nematoda > Chromadorea > Plectida > Plectidae > Plectus > Plectus sambesii. The sequence goes on along the minus strand of NIUQ01000227.1, from coordinate 35,479 downwards.
TGACAACTACGGCGCCTAACTCGATTTCTTCTTCCTCGCAAAGAAATTTTGACTGTAACAGTCGAGTATTGAGCTTGCTCATTTTAGGCCGCGTGTTCAGCAGCGGTTTGTCGGCCTCCATGGCAGTCGCCAACTACTTCAAGACTGGCGACCACATCGTCTGCTGCGATGACGTCTATGGAGGTGCGTTGATTTTCTCAAATATCGCATTGTCATCCTCCGCTAAATCACCGCGCGCTAATTATGCAAAATCATCCCATCATCCTATTATCTCGTAAAAACGCAAAGTCACGCATCACTCCGCGACGATAAATAGGAACAGACTGATCTATTTTGGGCACGCTGCGAACGTCGAGAGATAAATGACGAGGTCGGCATCAAAACTTGCATCAGCCGATACGTGTAGGATAGAATGTTTGCACGGCGAGCGTCACATGGCATTAGTCGATTTAGCGGAAACGCGCTGATGCAATTGCGTCACTGACATTGATCAGCCACGCGCTCGGGCAGTCTTTGAGCGGTCCCGTGCCGCTGTGTAATGCGCCGAACACAACGCTGTTGTTTGTCAAAAACGATTAGGGACAGTCGGGTCCTTCTGCTGTGATCGTTTTACACCGTCGACCTGCGCCGCAAGCGAAACTCTCCTCCCTTCCGCCGGCCTGAAAGATGGGGACGGTGATGTGCGAAGGCGTTTCTCACACGAAGGGTCTTGGCACAGCCGCGGCGGCAATGGAGGGAGAAGGCACTTGGGAACGCACTCAGTGAATCGAGCAATTGGGAAACAGCGCACTGTACTGTATACATTTTTATAGCAGTATTAGAGCACGGGCAGATTTTGAGAGTAGCTACTCGCGTCGTTTCATGCGTGGCTAATAGCATTATACGATATATTTCGCGTAAATAGCGATGAAAGGGGCATCACTTTGAGAGGAATTTCCCTTTTCGGCGGCTCTAACCGTCTGTTCGTCCCGTTGCTTGCTCGATCCATTCCAAACACACCGTCACAGCCTGACTCATTATGGGACACGGCATCGCAGTCATGCGTCAATATTCTTTTCAAATCTCTTAATAATGCGACCTGGCACGATCTTAAAACAGTCACCAAATCCTCATGAGATATTAATAACACATGCTTTTGTTCGCGAGGAGTGTAAAACAATGCAGTTTGAACGCAGAGTGATTCAAATAACATTTTCGCCCAGTACTAAATATAGGAAATCGAAAATTCGGGACCGACCAGACTTTTCCGCTTTAAGCATATTATCGTTATAAGCGATACAGTTAAGCATTTTGTAGTGAAAGGGACGTTATTTCAGGAACTCAACGCTTCTTCCGACGAGTGTCAGTGCCGATGCATGGTCTCGAAACGACTTTGGTCAACATGACCTGTGTTCATGACTTCGAGAAAGCCCTGAAGCCGAATACTAAGGTGCGAATGATTTTCATAAAAAAAATTTTCATGCAGCAGATTATATATATTCGTAGAAAGTTTGATTAAACGATATTTATACGCAGAATTAAATGTTTTTTGTTGCGACGAAAGCAGTCCTATAATTAATATCAATCCAGCGCGTTGCTCTCGCAATACTTATTAACGGCAGCCATTTACAGCTGGTTTGGATTGAGAGCCCAACAAACCCGCTGCTCAAAGTGGTCGACATCGCCGGTGTCGTCTCCGCCGCGAAGCAGTACAACCCCGAGATTATTGTCGTCGTGGACAACACCTTCATGACGCCTTACTTCCAGGTAATTACGAATTGATTATCTCATTCACTCTTTCTTATAATTTAACGTAGTTTAAATTGAGCTTTTTTCTTTCACCGAATCCCTCAATTCGTGTCTCTGCCCGCATAAATCGATCAGAATTTCCCTGCTATATTGCTTTTACAATTCGTAACAGCACCGATCTATAGTATATGGAACAATATATTGAAAAATACCGTTAGATTAGTTTTTAAGGTTAATGTTATGCTAAGAAAATTGAGAATAGTTTATCTTAAAACAGTTAGCAATCAATTATTACAATGTACAATGATTACGGTAAATGCGTTTTAGCGTCCGCTGTCGTTGGGCGCCGATATGGTCTGCCATTCGATTACCAAGTACATCAACGGTCACAGCGACGTCATCATGGGCTGCGTCATGACCGACAGCCCTAAGCTCGACGAGCATCTTAGGTTCACTCAGCTCGGTTAGTGCCTCCTCTAAAACCTCCCTGCCATTAGCTGTGGATGAGACCATGAGCCGGTTTCACATCGCGTACTTTAGCTAAAGTCTGACTTTACACAATGATGAAGGATAAGCCTTAAGTCCGACTTTAGCTAAAGTACGCGATGTGAAACCAGCCCCATGAATATTTGAATTTCTTCTGTGTTCGATGAGCAACTTTCTTTCAACGGGAAATTTCGATTAATATGACGGATGAAGATCTGTTCTTATTTTTATGAAAACATTTTTCGATCGAACCAAAGGGGCGATGTATGATTTCATATTAGAAGCAGTAAAGTTTGGTAAAAAATACATCAGTCAGTTGATTTCATAGAAGAGGCGCTAAAATTCGTTAAGAATCCAATAAGAGTCGGTTGATTTCATCGAGTGAACTAGCAATTCTTCAGCTGTTGGAGCAATTCCGTCGCCATTCGATGCGTACCTCGTGAACCGCGGCATCAAGACGCTGCACGTTCGTATGCGAACGCACGCCGAGAATGGTTTGGCGGTCGCGAAGTTTCTGGAAGCGAATCAGCGAGTGGAGCGCGTGCTCTACCCCGAGCTGCCCTCCCACCCTCAGCACGAGCTCCACAAGAAGCAGGCCAAGGGCATGAGCGGCATGGTCAGCTTCTACCTTAAGGGCGGCCTTGAAGAGTCCAACGAGTTCCTTTCTCAGCTGAAGGTTGGTTCACTTTTTTTTGTCGCGTTTTATTCCTGTTTTCTTTTTTTTGCGGTGTTCTATTTTTGTTCCCATTTTTTGCCCCGGTAGACTTTGGTTTCTGTTTGTTCTTTTGCCGCGTTTGCCGATATTACTGTCAGATTTTGACAGAAAGTTTGCTGCAATTGTAGCAGCGTAGTATGCGTGAAGGTGTGGCGTCTTTGAGAATTATTTAATTTCTCTGTGTCTGGGCGGTTGACCTCTACGATGACAATAATCATTGACCTGCGCATTGACAGTAATACCATTTGACGTTTCTTTCTTCCATTTTCATGGAGTAGGCAGGTCAAAAAGGTCGGAGGGGGCGGCGACGAACGAAATCGCGCCCATTTTCTCGTCAACTGCATTCTGCGCACTTGTCAAAGAGCGAAAGTCAGAAAGTGTCAATCGCATGAAAAGTGCAATAACTAACGGGGGGATAAGATACCGCGTGTCATTAATCACCTCTGATGGTAGCCGCCCCCGTGCTGGTTCGGGCAGGTTTGAGCATTCCCACAGTACGGCCGGTTACAGCGGCGGTTGTTATGTATTCCAAGGGCCGCACACGAGGTCTGCTGACGTGGTCTCCTGACGCGTTCGAACCACATGTCTATTGCAAACAACGTGTTGCCATTACAAATAACGTGCGCCGCTAAATGGGATAAGGAATGAAAGGGACCGGCGATCAATTGCTTATCGAGTTTTTACATGTTTATTAGGGGAAAGTTTGATGGTATTATGTGGTGTTATCTTGCGAGATTCATGCCGTCATGCGATAGGCCATCGAATGAGATCGTGGGACACTGCGCGGCGCTTTGACCTGCCCCTTGACATGTTTGGAGAGATGAAAAGGAAAGTGTGGGGGTCGGCTGATAGGGTGTGGAATGTGCATTGTGTATTGTCTGCTCGGGGACGAACTGAGTGAATTTTGACGAGACTATCTTGTAATAGCATACAAATAATCGGTCACCATCATTGAATGCGACTTTGCATAAGTTCTGACCTTCATCATTCGCAGCATTTGACCGGGGTTAGATGCGCTTCGATTTGGCGGCGCAGTGCGTTGCAATCGCGTGAATTAATACTAAGAAATTATAATTAATTCTTGGTAATATTTGTTTGTACCGTACCGGGATACTGCCACATGAGCATAGATTCTGCCTTAGACGAGTAGCCCCGATATGTTTGTCCATCCGCTTTGTTCTGCATACGCGTTCAGAGAATTGAGTGCATTTCCAGCACGCCATACGCTCAGTAATACACGGTGCCCATATGAAATATAACATTTTCACTTTAATAAGCACTCTTTCCGAATCAAAAAATGCATTTTACAACTTAAATTAACATGGGATTATCTGCTTTGATTTTAAAATCTCTTAATAAGATAATTAAGTAATACAATTTTCGTACGTCACATTTTGTTTTTTCGTGATTTGAGTCTCTAAGATACGCATTCTCATGAAGTAAGAGTCATTGTTGTTGAAGCACTAGCAATGCAATATTTCGCATTGCGCGCAAGTTTGAGTCAAAAAATCTGACGTGAGTGGCATAAATGAAGCATGTTAAACCATTCTCATTTCAGGTATTCACGCTGGCCGAATCATTGGGCGGCTATGAAAGTCTCGCCGAGCTACCGTATGTCTTTTTAATATCTATTTCTTATTATTTAACTTTGTTATAAGGCGGCGAAAATGCCGCCGATTAGTCGATTTTCTTGAATTTATTATTATTTCGTCAGTAGTGCGTCGTTTACTGAAGCCGTCGGTTCGACTGGCTGCCACTCTTTGCGTTCTCTATTCCATAGAACATCGGCATTCGTGAGGAAATTTCTAGAGGGCTTCAGATATCTTGAGAATAGTCCGCGTTAAGCCCCTCCAGACACTGAAATTGTTACTGTCAAAATTCTTTAATCAGTAACAGAGGTCCAAAGGAAACACCATAGAACGCCAGCTTAAGCGAATCTTTTGCACGGATACTGTTAAGGAAAGTCTCAGGGGTGTATTAAAACCTAAGAATAACGAAAACCAGAAACCAAAAAATCGAAAACTTAACATTTTGACAAATCATAGAATTCGCTTTTAGCGGTTTCGGTTATAACGGGTTTTCGCTTATACCGGTCAAAAAATGCCGGTCCCGAAAAAACCGCTATAAACGAATTTCACTCTAATAACTAAGAAGTTACCATGATAAATTTTAGCTCCGTGATGACGCACGCGTCTGTACCCGCCGATGAGCGCGTAAAGCTCGGCATCACTGACAATCTGATTCGACTGTCCGTCGGTATTGAAGATTGCGACGATATCATCGCTGACCTCGATCAGGCGCTCAAGAAAGCCGTAAGTTAGCTGCTATTGTTATACAGTCAAATTCACTTATACCGGTATTTGAGGGACCGACAAAAATTACCGGTATAAGTGAAATACCTGTATAACCGAAACCGTTATTAGTGAATTCCACTGTAACTAAATTTATTATAATTTTATTTGATGTTGTTTTTAGTCTGTACTGTAGTATTTAAAGTTGTTGTATTGTCAAAATTTTTTGATCAGTAATACGAAATCTTTGATTGATTAAGGCAGACTGCTTCGAAAGTCGAAAGCGCTTCTTTCTAGCAATTTATGCACGTAAAAACCTGAAAAATAATAGCATTTTCGGTAAAAAACGGTATTCAAGCATTGAAAAGCGAGCTGATCTTAGCCAACTACCGGTGCCTGGCGAAGTTTCTTGTAACTTATCAAAAACCTTGACTATACTTACTACATTCATCTATCCTTTTCAGATTCCGAAAATCTCTTAAGCCGAGGTGGCATAGATGCGGTGTGATTAAGAAGTACCCAGCCATACGATCGTCTCGGACTCTTTGCGTCATTTTATATGCTGATAATTTTGAGCCTCGTGCAAACCTTTTCACTACGTGAATTCGGCGCGCTCATTGTTGTGTCTGTAACGTCGGTGAAATCGATTTTGTGATGGCGCTTCTAGTTTGGCATTGATCGAGCTGTTTCGCTTTCAGTTTTTTAATTTTACATCGTTCTTTTTTGGTTTTGCATAGTACGGTTTATGTGTTGGAAGAATTGAAGTTGTGGAGATGTACCGTGCTCTGTTAAAGGTATAGAGATGGAAATTGTTTCGATACATTTACTGTCGCATATCATATGACTGACAATAAATGATAACGAATAAAGGAATAGTCAGATTTTCTCTAGTGAAAACGTGTTAGTACATTGAGTTGACTTTTGCAGTTCCTGCTTCGAAATCGAAATTCTTTTTTCACAAAGAAAACCTCAAAGAGAATACCCTAAATTCATATTCAGTTGTGCATTTATCGCTGTACGACCGACGTAGAATTTAAGTGAAAGAGCGAGAGGACGATTTTTAAAGCCACTCGATCTCGACTGGCTGAATTGTCAGCTTTTCTTTGTGAGACCAACTCTTATTCATTGACGAAGTATACAAGACTTGCACACTAGCAGTTCACTGGATAGGCACTGAATATGATTGATCGCTGAAAAAGCCACTCCAAAGGAATAGCAAATGCTGCCAGCAACGGCTCATTTGCATCTTTAAAGCGACAGTTACAATACTGCGACGTTCAATTTTTTGGTTGCAAGCGGTCGTTACATTACTGCTATCTATTTTTACCGTACCTAGCAAAAAGAGCGCGGCAAGCTCCAATATCTTCCATGAATTTCATTTGTTCAAAGATAATATACTCAAAAATACCGAAATTCTATTATACTTCGTGCGAAGGACGGTGCGAAATTCAAAAAAGTTGCAAGTGTCTCTGCAACGAGTGACGTGCGATCGGTCTGATTCGATCGCAAGTTGCACGTCGTAAGCAAATATTGCAAGGTTTGCAGCATTGTAACGACCCTTTACAACCAAAATTTTGGTTGCAGGTTGCACGTCGCACACTGCAGCATTGTAACTGTCGCTTAATAAAACGAAATTAGTACCATAACAGTACAGTTTTCAAGCCGAGAGTAAGCATAGTAGCCTGTATACGTAACATTGTAATGGAGTAACATCGTGCCAAAGTGCGTAAATAAACATTACTGTAATGATAGCGGTAGGGCTCGATAGGTGTTAACATTAGCGTATTCCTGCCGTAATGCACTCAATCGAATGAAATGTAAACATGCGTGCATTCCCTGCGCCATCGACATGTCGACCATCTTTAGTGATTTTATTGCATCCTTACGATTGTTTACGAAGCGGGTGTGTCGACTAAGGCCGACATGAAACACATTCAATATTCGAGAAAACCTCAATTGATCAAATGAGTCGAATAGTGGTCACTGTTCATAGTGTCTTTCAGGTGATTTTGGATATCATGTCTCCAGTGCTCATGTAATGCGCGCTGCTTTAATGATATTTGAAGTTTATGCGCTTGCTATTACTTTTTATTGCATGCATGCATGTTACAATCACGATGCATTGAGGCGACAAAAATATACACTTACTAAGTTTATGTGTTCGCCAATCGATCGCCAACACATAAAATAGCAGCATCATTATGATAGTCCCACCATTTCTTTCGCCGTCATTCTTCGTCGCTCTTTCAGTACAATTCGCCATTTTTGCATTCAGTATCGTCCAGCCTAAGTTCAAATTGAACGCAATCATGATGAAATTGGGTGCAGGGGCGATGAAATGTAATACGAGACTGAGAATCTTGAACGGAAATGTAACAAACTGGGCTGCAAGACCGTATAAGACGGAAAAGAAGCCGCTTATAGGGTATGAATGCTTGAACAAAATGTTTCCTCTATAGATCGGCATAGTGCCCTTATAAAGGCTAACCGAGGAAATCATCAGCCGGCAGGAAATTTCTTAGCCGATTTGTGCATTAAATTGTTTGTTCAGATAATACGATGTAAAAAATAATTGCATATTTTCGGAAACTTACGCATTCATACAGATTCAGTGTTAGGCAACAAAATTAGTTACAATGAAACTGTATTCGTTTTGTGCGAGTCAATATTGTATTTCCGCAAGGTTATTCGTGTGCAAAATATGAATTAAGTAAACGTATTAAATGATATTGAAATGTATCATTTCTTTTACTCCAATATTTCGTCTTTAAAATCAGATTGGACGCAGTGTGGAGTTCATTTTCAAAAAGTGTTTAATTTTATATGAAAAATACTCAACTTGATTTGAAATAAGTCCAGTTCAATATGAAAGTAATTGATTTGGTTTGGAAAGTGTACGATTTTAAGTGAAATTGGTATAATAGAAATGTAAAATTTAGCTATATAACATGACTATTGGCTGAACCGGGATGAGTTTGTAGTTTGCTTCCGCACAACCATGTCAACCAGTAGCTCGTTTTGCAGTAATGCATTTATAGCTAATAGCTACACTACTTTTACACAGGCAAGCAAACAGTTTATCAGCGGCGACCGTCAGTTGACGCAGAGCGCTGCTCGCTCGAGCGCTCTTGATTAAAATTTTAACGCTGGACGATGAGCGTCGCATAGGGGCGACAGCGCGTTCTGGCAAAATCGACGCGGTGTATCTGTCGAGTTGAAAAAGCAGAAAGCCCCTTGACGTCTACCGAAGCCGACTCAAATCGCTGCCCTACACAACCATGGCTACGTCATTTGGAAAGAAGAGCCATCATCTGCATATAGGCGACTATGAAGCGGATATGTTCACCGGCATTACCACTTACCACGGCCTTGTGCGCATTTACAACTCAATGAATTGGCTGTCAAGGTGGTTCTGGATAACGGTCGTCGTCACTTCGTTCAGCCTCTTCCTGCTTCAGGTTCAAAAATCTTGTTTGTTACTGTACTTAAAGTTTTTGCGTTGTAATACGACGATGATGCAAGTGGAAAAGGGTGAGAAAGAGCTGTTCATGTAGAGCGCAGTGTACGTAAGACTCACTGTCATTCTGACCGGAAATGAGCGTTGCTGAGCTGGAAGCTAATAGTAAGTTGCGGCCAGAATAATTGGGACATATTCCAATTTTGTCGTCAGCAGTGTTCCTCTACTGAAAAACCAGGGATGTTGATCTAAAGTATTAGACAACTAGTGCATGCAGCGATAGTGAGAACGTCAAATAAGTTGCCTGAAAAGGAAGCTCGCAACTTTTCAAGGATTTTTAGTCCCGTGGTATATATTCGGGGCTCAAGAAACTCGTATAAACGAAAAATAGCCCTTTAAAAGACCGACTTTTCATTCAGAATGCGATCGCATTTGTCATTTTTGCTTAATTTTCTACAGGTGTATTAGAATGCACTTGATTCATGCTCAATGCCGCCAACCAGCTTGAAACAATGAATATAGAAAAAGACAAAAGGTGGGTGAATGACTGAGCACGGCAAGCTGGTCTGTTAGCAGAGATGTGTTTCAGGAGACTCCTCGTCCGTTCACTTGCATCGTCAAAAGCGGTAGTCACAATGCACCAACCAGTTAATATTGTCATAATAATAATAATTATATACGACCGAATTCGGCGGTCAGTGCGTTGTGAGCACCGCATAAGTGCCACTTTATGTAAATGCAGGCGTAGCTTACTGATTTAAACTCGCGCGCGTTAATGTGTTAGCCGGCTGCCCAAATGGGATTGGTTGAGACCGCGTGGTTGCATCCATTAATGATGAAATTGCGGAAAAGGTGTGCTTCACATGTAGAGGAAGGAGATAGTCTGTTCTAAAATTAGCGCGTGCGTCCGGTCGTTTGTTTGTCTTGTCTAGCTTTGATGGTCTGCCCGAAATAGTAAAGCAAAGTAGAAAGCAAGAAGACATCACTAAAAATGCTACATAAGTGTCCATAAGTTGGGCTTCGCGAGATTTATATTTATAGTATTCCACTGACCTAATTGGCGAGCTTTTTTAAAAAGAGGTCGCCAAGTTGTTATGCAGTATGCAGCAATTTACTCGTGCCTGCTTCGTGAAGCGGCTGCTGACAAAGTTTGCCCATCTCCCCATTTCGGTCGGACGTAATTGGTATAAGACCACTGTGAGTTTCCTTCTTGTCAGTGTTGCCACAAGACTAATAATTTAAGTATTTAGTACAAAAGAGCACTGCAAAGCTTAGCATAGCCAGAAGATTAATATTTATATCCATATTATTAACAAAGTTACTTCGACTATAACTTAATTGCTGCGATATTATGTATCCTCAGTGCGTCACAGCCCTTGTTACCATTCTTTGACCTAGTTATCCTTTAAATCGAATGCTATTAAATTTCCGTTGGTTCAGAAATTTTGATGAACTACCAGAGACAGAATGTGTGAAATTCTGTCCTGATTTCATAATATAAATTACAGACGGTATTTTGTTTATTTAGCATTATAATGACTTGGTAAATTCCGGATTGCCATATAGTAAAGACACAAAGAAGTATACTAAAGAAGTAGCAACCAAGCACCGATAGGATACGGACTCTTGCCATAATAAATATGACCCCGATAACATCATCTCAGCTGATATCGTTCAATAGAACTCTATCTAAATCATAAATGTGATGCAAAGATTGCGAACTTGCACTAATACAATGACATTTTTTATACAAACATCTGCCGCTGCTGCTTGACAATATTGACATTGTAGCCGCGATAGCAGCGTTTGATGGGAGCAGGGCGGTACCGGGTTGAAGAGGAGCGATAGCCTTTTAATCATTCAACCAGGAACCTGAAAAACTTGACATATAAATGACTTAAAGTGAAAGTGAAGTGGAAGTCGGAAACTCGACGCGTCCTCCGATATCGGCTTCAAAGACGAAATGGACGTTAGAAACGCAATAACGCGTGCACGATAATATTTTTTTGGGTTCAGCAGGGTAGACGCTTTTCTCCTGTTAGATATTGGACCGGTTCCGTAATCGTCTCCTAAGTCATTCTTAGGTTATGCATTACTTAAGCCCATTATGAAGCATTAGCGCTGAGTATCGCTATGAACTGCTTAACTTTAGGAAACGATTATGGAACTGGCCCATTGTCTCAAGCTTCATACTGCTCCGTGTTGGTTTTGTGATAGCACAAAACGCGGCTCCCGTTCGCTTCTGCTTGAATGACGCAAATGGAGAAACAGTAGCTACTCCATCTGTCAACCTAACCAGATAAAATATCTAAATTTGGGTGACAGACGTGCTACTGATGAAAATACACCGACTATCGGGTGTAATAGGTCATGAGGCACTGCTCTGGCGTAGCGACACAGTAGCAACAGTCGATTGCAGAACAACTTATCTTGGCATTAGTGTTTCTCATGCTTCGTCAGCTAGTCAACGTCCGTCTCTATCGACTTCCTCTCGCAGCGAGGAGGAAGGACAGTATTGTTGCAGGCGTGCCAAACATCAATCGAAATTGAGTTGCCTTCACAAGGGCTACCATAGTCTCTTCTTCAATATTTCTCTTCTTCTCTGATCAACATCAGAACTAGATTCTTCCACATTACTCATTATTGCCTACATCTACGAGACCATTATACTGTTTTCGATTTCATTATGAGTTTCACTAATAAGAATCACCATCTCCACCTGACTGACTACGAGACGGACATGTTCACTGGCATCACCACTTATCACGGCCTCGTCCGAATATATAACTCGCGTAGTTGGTTATCCAGAATCTTTTGGATCGTCATCACACTGTCGTCTTTTGGCGCTTTCCTGTATCAGGTTAATAAGCGAAGTGCTGTTGCAACGTGCGTACAATACTAGATATAGTAATTCTAAGCGCAGTATTTACGAATGCTTGTGAATAGTTTTGTATGAAATTGTGCTACTTAATGGGTAGGGTTTCAGACTGAGCGGTCCATATTGTTTGTTTCTACAATTTCGACTTTAATAATAACACCTTCCAAATTAAATGGAAAATATCCTCATTGATTCGAAAAGCGTCCTTATTAAAGTGGAAGTGGTATAAATAGTGGCAGCGATGATATCTTCTAGTCATCATTATAAAGAATTCCTGAAAAGGCGACTGAAAATCGATGCGCCTTTGTTAGTTAAATCGAGCGATATATCGCTCTTTTCAAATCAATATGATATCATCCCAAAACGAAGAAACAAATGCTGCATAAATCTACAGTAGCCAAAACCTCCCAACCACAGTCACTTCACAGCAGAAACAAGCAAGACAATACTTTAATCTGCTACCGTAAAAGTAGTGATCTCTGACGCTGAGTTTATTATGCTATCTCAATCAAATGCATGCGCAACGCTGACAGCCTTTGTACCGATTAATTTGCAGGCATATCAGCTGTTACTGATGCTCGACAGTAAACCGACACTAACACAGATCAACTTCAATATTCCTAAGAACGGCATCGAATTCCCTTCCATCACTATTTGCAACTTCAATCCGACCATGAAGAGCAAAGTCGCCAGTAAGTGCAACAGCCTGTTTTAATTGTCGAATAATTTCAGGTCGAGAGTACATTAATTTTTGCTAACGCATGCACATGGTATAAATAAAACTTCTACTGTATTCAAAAGAGCGTATGAAAATACAGCAGAAAAGGTTGTATGGACTGTTTTTGCCGTCAATATATGGTTCGGTTTGTCCCATATCTTTTGTTAGTAGACGGCAATTTAACAGTCCGAACCGTCTGTTCGCCACTATTTACGGACGACACCGTACAAGTGTCTTCAAAATACACAAAATATATCCCGGCACCCATAAAATATACAATCACTATCAGCAACAGCCTGGAAAAATGAAACTTGTAGCAGATTAGGGCGGTATTTATCAGAGATTACTCTCAGTAACAGAATATGGTCCATGAAGCTAATCGGAAATATTTCAGAGTACAATATGAGTGAAGAAGTTCAAGAATATATTCAAACTGCGTACACGGAGGTGGAATCGCTGGATGATTATTTCACAAACACAACAAAACTGGCGCTGCTTCATCAGAAATATACCGAATATGTCACCAATTATAATCTGACACATCCAGCCAACGAGTCATGGCGACTGGAGAAGTTTTTCTTCGATACGGGGTACAGATTTACACTTCATCACAAGTCCCTACTTCTATTATTACTTATCATACATTCCCTAGGTTCTTGATTAAAAATCCTGGTGCTTATATTTAGTTTCAGCAGGTTTAGTGCTTTGGTTGAAAAATAGGTGGGAAGACATGATATGAGGAGAGTTATACTCTCTAAATAATAGCTCAGAGTTTATTTATGATAAATCTCTGTAATTAGCATACATAGTCTCTCAAATCGAATTGGTTTTCAGTTTCAATTGCAACGATATGTTGCTCGAGTGTACGTACGCTGGTAGAACTATAAACTGCTGCGATTACGTGACCGAAGTTATGACGGACATCGGAAAGTGCTTTCGCTTCGGCGGTAACATCCAGCAGAAATCACTGCAACGACAAGTGATCTCGGGCTCATCCTACGGTCTCCATATCCTAATTGACGTCCAGAAGAATGAAACCAACTGCAAGTTGTTTAGTTCCCTGTTCCCTGATGTACAGATGAACCTGTTGTCATTTTGCAAACACAAGTATTATATTTCCGTAAGCGAGAAACGCGCTGATTGGTCGGTTGTGGCGCGGATGTGACAAGTTTCCCCCCCACTACCGGCACAACTGACCGATCACTGCTCTCTCCGAAATTATAATGACAGCAGCTCTAACAACAACAGTTTTATTGAACAAGCCCCTGGGAAAGCGTTCTGTTCTTTTCATACCACATATCATCAACAATTCAAAGTGTTATGCACTTTTTTAAAATTTATTTTAGCAATCGACCTCCTAAACTATATGGACTCTGGAATTAAATTCTACGTTCATGCTGATGGAGTTTTACCGATTTTGAGCTCTGCTGGTTCGGCTGTCTCTCCAGGTATGCCAATTCAAACCAATGATTCAGACTACGAACATATGCGCATTTTATATGTGAGTAAGGCCTTTATTGTTAGTCTAATTTTTAAGATTATGGGTCCCTAAAACATTAACTAATAAAAATACTAACTTACGTTACTTTCTTTAAACTGGTGCTACAATATATTTGTATCAATTTTAATTCATTAACGACATGTTTTATATCGAAGCGGACATTTCGAGGCCAAATTAACATAACAAATGTTGGGTTTCACGATTTTTTAAATCATTCATTTAAATACTAACTAAACCACTTAGCTGTCGACCGTTTGAGGAGACTAATTTTCAACACAATCTTAAAATGAGTCCATGACGCGTTGTATCACAAACCAATTACAGTGGAATTCACTTATACCGATATTTGAGGGACCGATCAAAATTACCGGTATAAGCGAAATACCGGTATAACCGAAACCGTTATAAGTGAATTTCACTGTAGTCCTCATCTCTAGAAAGGCACTCAGAGACAATGATAGCACATTAACTTAGAAAAAAAATCTGCTCTTAGTCAGTCAACGTTTTTTGGTGCTACCATCACAATTAACTTCTACGTTTCAGGCAAGAAAGCCTACAGTGCCGTGTCTGTTCGAACGATTCAGCTGTTGGAAGAAGATAACTGGGGCGTGTGCCAGAGCGACTGGGACAATCCAGAAGAAGTTTTGGTGCATCCCAATATATATTCTAATCAAAACTGCGAGCAGAACTGCATCGCCAACAAGTTCAACCAATTATGCGGCTGTGTGCCACTTAAATATCAATTCAGCGGTATGAATGCTCGCAATTGCATAGGTTCGGTTATGAATACATCGATATCATTGTTGTAGCGAACTTGACGGTCTGCGAACCGGCAACTCTCTACAACTGCACGAACAATAAGCATCTTGTTGGTAGGTTTATGCTGTACACGGTCTAATCTCTCATGCGTATTTTCCCTGCCAAAGTTATCCTACCACAATCCGAGTTTTTTGATGCGCTTTGCTTGCTATCACATTTGGCATGAGTCTAACTGCGATATTTTGTATACTAATTGTTTCGCTTTGTCCCTTTGTTAGTGCTGCGCACAAGCATTGCAGCTGCTCGTTCATAATGATGATCGTTGCATGAGAAAAGTTTAAATGCATCAGGAACAAAATATCCCTTTTTTCTTCTTTTTCCATAAATACGCATGGGGCAAGATTTCTAGGGTGATTTAAAGACCCGTAAATGCTAATTCTCGAAAATACATGGGGAATTCATTTTCGAGAAAACTGTATACTAACAATTTGCTATCGAAATATTTATAGTTTGAGCTTCATTTAGCTACAGTGACAATTCTGACCCTATCTTTGCTTTAGATTCGGAAGATTACTGGTATAAGCAATGTGACTGCAGCGTCGAATGCGATCGCATCGAATATACCGTCGCCGTTTCTTATTCCGCCATTCCCAACGACAATTCTCTCGCGCGGCTAAATGGCCACTACAATAAATCAAAACAATACATTCAGTTAGTGTCAAGCATTATTGCATAAATTACCATCTTCATTATTTGGTGATGATAAACGCTTTCAGAGAGAACTACCTTGCATTGGCTGTGTATATGAAGGAGATTGCTTTTGAAAGCCATCAACAGCAAAAGTCCATCGATCGCATTGCAGTTCTTAGTATGTTAGTTAAAATTTTACTCAATGCTTTGGATGCTCTAAAGGGGAACTCTGGCTAAAACTTAAGTTGTGCAAAACATGTATCATTTCCATTCACTTAGGATATTTTCCACATCAAAGAGGATATTTCTAGAGTTAAATCAGTATTGGAAGTGTGTTTTTAAATCAAATAGCAAATTTATTTCGGAACGGGATCAGTGACTATGATTGCTTTACATACTTATAAATAATCCTTTGATCGAGGGTGTGGGCCCTAAACCTTAGCATAAACGGAAGGGCAGGAGATCGTAGTCTAAGATGGAAATATTTATAGCGACCGTGGTAGCGGATCTTTCAGAGCCATCGATCACGTTACGCTATATGTAATCGATGGCGTGGTATCTATATTTCGTACGAAAATGCAAAAGGGTGCCACAGAAGGGGGCATTTGCATTTAAACCTTTTTATTCGAACAGTGGCTGTAACGCATATTATAGCAATTCCGCCAAGAGAAACTGAATATTTGTAAAGAAGAAGTGAAGAGGTTTTTTCACTGTGATATTTTGCACCGCAATCAAAAGTGCCGCAATCCTCTTTCCGGGCGAAAATTGACAGCACGATCCTTAGGCGGCCATGACATAAATCTGCTAATGACTACTTTCCTTAGGTGACATCGGCGGCAGCATGGGTCTGTTTCTGGGGATGTCGTTGATCACGCTGGGCGAAATATTTATATTCATTTTCAAGCTGATTTGGGGTCTGACGCACCGCCGGCGGAAGAACGAGATCGAGTCACGTGATCATGTCGGCGATCCGAACAAGAAGCAGCACGAAGAGAACAACGAAACTATGAAGGACCATCAATCAAGCAATATGACGCTAGCTGACAATCCCAACAATCGTCCTATTTTAATTTCACACACTTCCACCTCCGCTCCCTTTGCCTACAACACCCACCAGACCACTTTCGACGGAATGGAAACTCAATCAAGATCGAGAAACATTTTAAAACGATTGTTTAGCAAACAATATTAAGCAGACCGATATTGTCACATATACTGGCTATTTCGAAAATATGCCACCCCCTAAAGCCTGTTTCCAATAAGGGGCAAAATAGTTTCATAGGTACAGTTAAAAATTCGAAGACTTAATTCACAGCTTTGCGCTTCAGTACACTTCACGTAAGCTGAAGCTTGTCTGTGAGAAACTGTTTTGCAGCTTCTTCGAAACTGGCTCTGGGCGTATTTTCGACAGAGCTCGGTAACCGCGGAAATGGGCATAAAATGGTGTAAAGAAAGTGAAATACGGAAAAATGAAAATAAACGAAAATTTCTGGTGGGAAGCAGAAGATTAGAGGAACTAATTACTGAGAAATTTCTTTTATAAATTGAATTTAAGCTGCATTAATTGTTAACTGAATCAATTTTTCATAACTTTTGCAATTACAGCAAAAATTTGTATATTAGAGCCGCGCGTAATTCGCTAAAATTGTGCGCAGATTTTACGACGGCACATCGACTGAAAAGCATGCTCGTAGTGTGAAAGTAGAAGCGATGGTCGGAAATAATTTACGCCCATTTCCGATTAACAGCTCGCAAAGAAGCATTTGACTGATGGACTGTTGGTGTATATTTTTCGTCAGAAAGGATACAAATGTAATCGCAATCAAAAAGAACTCGATGTAGGATACGATTTCAAAGACCTTTATGTTACTGCTTGATTTACTTCTTTTAGTACGCTTTCGAAAGCTACATGCGAGGAACATTCGTGGCTCAGTTAAAAATATGCAGAGATAATCGGGAACTTGATTGCTATTGCTGATGTTATTCTTTGGTGGATTGCTGTGGTACTGTCAGGGTTAGTCGCGCTCATAAAACGCTGCGATGGATTGTACGTTCCGGGTTGCTGTAAATTAAGCAAATAAAGTTTCAAGAGTATCACTGTAGTATCTCTTGCAAGACAAAGGTCGATATTATATTCTTGTAAGACATTCCGTCCTGTCTCCTTCATATAACGTGACAAAGCCTTTTCGCCCTGACTGAGTGCTATTTTCCTTTGTGACACAGAATATATTGAAAGACTACCTACTGAGTTCACAATATTCAAATATGAGAACGGTATTGCAGATTCAGCTGCTATGGAAACCAAAGTTTTACGCGCTGAGAGGGAATGAAAAAGTGCTTAGAACTGCGGCTAAACCTTTTGGCGGTGCGACCGAAATTTGGCTTAGCTTATCAAATAATCAAGATATGTTCTGAGATGTGAAGGCATAATATAGTAATTCTGGTGAAATAAATCTGAAAGCGTAAAATAAAACGGGGTAAACAAGATCGAGAAATATATTAAAACGATTGTTTAGCAAAAAACGTTAAGCAGACTGATATTGTCCCATATACTGGCTTTTTCGAAAATACGTAACCCCTAAAGTCTGATTTCAGTACGCGATAAAAAACTTTCTTAGGTACAATTTAAAATTAGAAAATTTATTCCGCAACGTCGCGCTTCAATGCACGTTACATGCGCTGAATGTCGTTCGAGAGTAACTACTTTTCAGTTTCTTCAAAGCAAAATAAGGGCGTATTTTCGACAGAGCTTCGGTTACCGAGGAAACGAGCATGAAATGGTGTAAAGAAAGTGGAAAATGGAAAAAATATCACTGTTCAACTTGCACAGCTGAAACTATCAGAGATTCTGCTGTTGTTATGAGATGCCGAATAGATATTGAATCGTGAAAGAATCCCCCATTAAGTATTTAATAATGAAGCCAGCCAGAAATTGCTGGTAAACGTTCATTATATCAAGAAACAGTTTCAAAAAAGCAAGTGTTTTTATTATTATTTTAAGAAGTTTATATTAACCGAGCTTAATCATAAATGAAGCAATTATTTATTCAATACGACTTATGCGATCGCTCCGTGCGCAAACCTCAAATGTTAAGCATCAGAATTTGTAAGTAGAGAGTATAGAAAATATCATATGACTGTGACAAATATTTATATACATCCGTTTCTGTACCTCAATGCTCCTGCGCAAACCCATAAAAACTGCTCTGCTAACTGCCGGTTACACTTTGTGCATTGGTGTAGCATTTACTTCGCATTGCTATAGTTTATGGCTCTAAGGTGTAAATGCTCAGTGCTGGCTTTAAAAGTTGGCTCCACATTCTGACGTCGGTACGCGTAACGGGCGCTTATCGGGAGGAGCCATAGCGGCGACAGCAGCGCTCGGCCATGTTGACTCCCAACCACCGACCTTCTCCCCCGTTAACTCAAGTGTCGCGTCTGATCAAACAATCATGGCCACACATTGCAACTTTGGATTACTTCATACTCTCTACTGGTGCCTGTCAACTCATGCTTGGTTAACTGCCATGTTTTAAAGCGCTTCATAGGGTCTAGTTATTTTTAATGACATCATACGAGCGCCAAACTCTATGATATCGACACTCAGCGATGTCTGGCAAGTTTTATGATGTAGTGCAGACATGCGCGCGGATCTGGGCTTTGGTGTTCTACAGCTCCTCAAAAATTTTACAACCAAAGTTGGCAATGTTTTTAAAAAGAGCACAGCTAAACTTTTTTGTCCTAGTAGTGCTTATGCTAATTACATGCCTATCAAAATTGACCCATATCCCCTCAAAATCTGCCAACTAAGCCGCTCAAAACCCATAGGTGTGAAACCCTTTTGTAGGCTGTATACTCTGCGAATACTCTATACTCATGCCCTGATGCAAACGTAGTAGGCCTTGCGCTTACCATCAACTATTCTCAGTTTTCTAGGATGAAAAATCTGCGTGCGGCAGGAATCGAGTGCGCGAGCGATTTCTTGACAGTTTTGTTGGCTTAATATGTGAATGCTTTGATTAAAGTTGGCGGCGCAAGTTGGCAATGGTTCTTCGACGGGAACCATTGGAACAAGAGACGTCCTTTACCGAGATCGCCGGCGAAGACAACAACGAGGTCGTCGTCGATGAAGAGGAGGACGAAGACGATCAGCGCATCTATTACCACATCTACGACTATGAAGCGGATGCGTTTTCTTCGCTTACCACCTACCACGGCTTAGTGCGGATTTACAACGCACGCTCATGGCCTTCACGTATTTTCTGGATTGTAACCGTGCTCTTCTGGCTTACTTTATTTGTCATCCACGTAAGTTACATCTTATTTTTGCGGATATAACCATATACACCCTCTTCCACCCCAATTCGTTATTCTTTCAATTCATTTCGTTGCCCTTGCTTCTGTTTCATCATTTCTGCATTCAATTAGGCGATACTTAAGTTTTAAGTATTCATAGAAATTTTCAAAAAGTTCTGCATTCCAATTGGCCGCGTCCGTAACACACAACCAAGATGTCGATTTCAACTTAATGCGTGACGCGATCAGTCGAAATTGTGATGCTAGCTCTATTATCAAAAATATTTGTACTTTGCAATGAATGACAAGCCCGCGCTCGCACTGCGTTGGGGTGCGAAAGGCAGCATTTTGGGCGGAGTTGGTGTGGTGGAGGTGGTAAACATGAACTTTGTAGCTTTGAAAAATATCGGTAGCCATGCAGTAGTAGGCGTAGTCTTCCTATCATCGCGGTTCAAAGTGCACGAATCTTTGCAGAGTGGCACCCTGCTGTGGGCTTTTAATCAGCATTCGACAGAAGTCGTAATCACAACTGTGGTGCCCGAAAATGGGATTCAATTTCCAGCGCTAACCGTTTGCAATCTGAACCCTGTGATGCGATCGAAAGTTGCAGGTTGGCATTTTGCACTTTTTAAAGTGAGAAAGCAGACTGAAAGGTGGATCGCTTTCACACCCTCAGTGACATAAACATGAATTGCACTGTGGTGTGGCAGAGTAGTTGGGGCCTAAATGTAGACAAATATGTGGATAGATTAGCCAGAATATCGTACATATTCAACGCCTTGTTATAGTCTTTCGATAATAATTAGCAAATGACTGTTGCGTAATCAGAGACACTTTGCGAACAATAAAACTGTTCACGCTGTTGTTTCAAGTGCAAATTAATGCACAATCAAATTTGCAAATATTTTTAAATAGGCATGTCCAAGATAAATAAACAAGGTAAGTAAGACTTTGGTATTTTGGCTTGAGCGCCCGTCAATGTTACCTAAAGGCTACGCACTAGGCGTTCGTTGATGGGGAAATATTTTGGATACTTTAAACGAATTATGCAGACTTCTTTGCCATCACCCTCATCTCAGCATCGGCGCAAGGCAACAGCTGGAATCATAAGGGAGGCGCTTTAGTAGTTCACGAGTGAAACAATCCAATTGAGCGGATCGTTCAGAAATTTTGTTCTATGAAACAGCTGCAATTTCTACAGCGGGAAGTGCAGCAGCGCTTAGCCAATTGGCAGTTGCAGCGACAATACTTTGATGAACTACGTCGCAGTAGTTCCAGTTTGCTAGAGCAATTACTGGACGGAGTTGGGAGGGAGAGATAGAGTTCAAAAGCGCAGTTCTACTGTTTCATAGGAAATGGCATTTTCAGGGTGGAATATGTCTGACACTGTCCTGAATTATTTACTGAAATTATATCCAGAAGTTGGCAAACTAGAGCCATTCGCAACAAAAAAGCGGTATTTGGCGAGAGAGCATGATGAATATCTGAAATACACCGAAGAATTTAAATCAAACACTGGCAGAGAGTTTGAACTTGGCGCCTTTTTCAGCGAAACCGGGTGAGCAGTACTTATTAATGTACCAATCGCTTAAATTCCCACTGTGCTACATGATGGCGCCTATCTCTTCATGAGGCATTCCGTTCATTAAAAAGGCTGTATAATTTCATACATGTTACACAATTGTTCTTTCAGGCACATAGAAGTTATGTGACTTTTTCAAAACAGACGATTTATTGTTTAGGCACACATGCGAAGATATGGTTTTGTCTTGCAAATGGGGCCGAAAAAAAATGCCCAACTGCTGTGATTATGCTGTGCCAGTTACGACTGATCTTGGACAATGTTTCTCTTTCTCGAATTTCAATCATTCCGCTGGTGGACAACGTCAAAAAATCTCTGGTGCTTCTTACGGTTTCCATATCGTGATGGACGTTAAAACAGAAGAGCGCAACGGTTTGTATTTTCTTTCCTTGAGATTGAAATTTTCTCAGGCTTTTGTACATTGATATCCATTTTTAATAAGATTATCTCAACAATCGGCCCTCAATAATTACTCAACATTCAGTGCAAGACCATTGTGTTTTATAAAAGAAACTGCTATTAAATGTTGAGTGTTGGATTCTACAGTTTTATGAAACATGTTCCTTATACCGTTTTTAGATGCTATTCAACTAACCTATATGGACGCTGGAATACGACTGTTTGTCCATCCACAAAATACACTACCGTATCTTCATACGGATGGTATTGCGGCTGCTCCTGGAACAAAGGTCTACGGCTCGGTGAAGTTGAGAAATGTCAGTAAATTTTTATGAAGGAAACAAACAGGCGGCAGCTCTAGGGTGTGTAGATAAGTTAGAATTATTTGGCTGATTTAGTGTATTTGTCTGCTTGCTGTGACTCATCTGACAGAGCAAGTATGAAATTAAGCTTTTTTAAAATTTTGGCCATAAATGATTACTTCAGAGCGCCCAAGAAAAAATGTCTGCGCGTTTTTTATGCACGACAATGCGAGAAATTGGCGCATTTCTGAGCACTTTAGACTAAAGTCTCGACAAGGAACATGGAGTCGATTTTCCATGGGGGAAGGAAAGTGATTTCATCTCTTCTTCGATTCGATTAACTGACAGGAAATAGCGACACTCTACTATTGTACTAGCGAGAGCAGAACAAGTAATTCCATACTTTCAGATATCATTACTATCGAAAGAAGAGTGGGGGTCTTGCTTAAATAAGTGGGATGAAGATGTTCATGGAGTGCTGATTGTCGACAGAAACTATTCCTCGGCTCACTGCGAGGCAAACTGTGTGGCGAACATCTTTTGGAACAAATGCAACTGCGTCCCCTTGAGCCAACAGTTTAACAATCAAATGCGCGTTTGTACTCCGTTCGAACTTCGCAACTGCTCAAACGACGACTATCTGCGAGCCACGCCAAATGAAAGTAGGCAATCCTTCTTTCCTATATCTAGGGTTGTATTCAGTCACGTATCCAAGTTCACGCGGTTTCAACTCTGGTGCACTAATTAATATGCACGCAGTTTCCAAGAATCAATTCTAACAAAATAGGATATAAGAGAAAGCAGGGGAGCTCGAAAAACTCTTATACCCTAGTTACCATGTGTATATAATAAAAGCAAGGGGAAGAGATAAATATATTTCCAACTTCTACTGTTTTTTCTCTCTTCCTAATTGTTCGGGTCACAGAATTACATTGCCAAACTGAACCATAAATCCACAACATTCACCACAATACTGAATTCTATCATTAGAGGTAGGCGGCACCGATCGGCCTCTATGGAGGGGTAAAAGGCGGGTGATTGAGGGATGCGCATCCCCTCCAGTACCCACTATGCCCTCTTCTGATCATCTTACCTCTTCACGTAGAGGCGGTCACCAAATAACGCGCTAGCCGCCCTCCCTCTGTACAAGATATCAAATATTGATGAAAAAAGATAAAAAATTCATCGTCAGGCTTTTCAGTTCCGGAGGAGATATATTCCAATTGTGGCTGTCAAATGGAATGCAACCGGCTTGTATATAAGATAGCCGCCCAATATTCGGCTCTAACAATGACTCATCCGCATCTTCATTCGCATTTCGGCGTGAGTAGGAGTTACGTAAGGTACAAAAAGAACTCTCTATGTCTGATTATATTATTTGCGCTAATGGGCGTGAATGTTGAGTCCTTTCCAAATTTTGCGCATTCATATATATGTATAATGCATATACTTTTATGTATGATATTGAGAATAGTCCCATCAAACACTTATTAATTGCAGCATTAAAATTTGATAATATACTCTGTTTTGATTCATTTCTTTCATATATTAAAATTTTGCGCTATGAGAACCATTTCAAAAACTATTAAGATAAATTAGGAAGGTTGCCGGTGTTCCGCGAAAGTAAAAGCTAAAGAAACGCTAAACTAAAAACTTTGTGGAACTAAGCAAGTTTTACTTTTGCTTTTCCGACTGCTTTCGTAGAACACCTCCTGACGTCACATGGGGTCCCGTAAACTCCGATACTGGCCTTGTGAATAAGGCTAAATCTCAACCCCCGAAATCTCATAGCTTGTGGATCAGATTTTTGTGGCCCGACTCCGATTTTATTAAACGTACAAAACTATACTAAACTAAAATTATTTCATGCAATATATAATATTGAAATATAGTGCAATAACTTGAATTTCAGGGACAACTTAGTAGCTGCTGATGTATTTATGGAGGAAATAGTGTACGAAGAATATGAACAGAGTTCGCGGAGCAGAAGGGTGGACGTTTTAAGTAAGTTTTCTGATTCAGTTTGAGGATACCCTCCCAACTGCACACTAACTTTAAAATACATCAAAAGTTGATCATTAATCTTGCGTATATTGCCTCTCTTAATTGTAATTGCTCAACAATAGTTATTCATTTTCCAGCGTGAGCATTAAGATAATATTTCAGGCAAGATTGGTGGCAGTGTCGGCCTGTTCCTTGGCGTCAGCGTGATCACTCTCTTCGAAATCCTCACTTTTCTCTTCAAGTCAGCTTGGGGAGCCGTCAGCATCGAGAGACAGAAGCGCTTCGAGCGAAAGGAGCAGAAAATTTACGAGACACATCTAGACGCTTTGGAAAAAAGAATTCTGCCGGCCGACGACATATCGGTAATTGTGGAAAACGCCGCCGACGACGACGATTTCATCGAAGAACGATCGTCCTGGTCGTTAGCACGCAGAGCGAGCGAAATTCCGCGCGGGTCGCGCCGAGTTAGTCAGTACATCGACCGGCCGCGAACGGCCAGCGACAACGATGACATCTACATAGAACAACCGTCTACGAGCAGGCGTACCGACGGCTTTGAGGACGTTGAGTTCGCCATCGAAAATCACCAAACCAACAAGCCTCCCGCCGCACCAGCTATTACAGTCGACGAGCCGATCGCTGAAGAAGCCCATAAGCCCCAAGATGGAAGAGGCGTGCACAGAGTCCGATCGAATGAAGGCACTAGAGGCAATCCGATGGTTAGACGCCAGTCTCGATTTTTGATTCGACAGGCTTCGTTGTCGCCGGCTTCTGGCGCAAACCCTTCGCGCCGCCAGAGTCTCCGTACGTTAGTTCTTCAACAAGGACGCGCCAGACACCTGTCGG
Organism: Plectus sambesii; assembly: GCA_002796945.1. Lineage (NCBI taxonomy): Eukaryota > Metazoa > Nematoda > Chromadorea > Plectida > Plectidae > Plectus > Plectus sambesii. The sequence goes on along the minus strand of NIUQ01000227.1, from coordinate 10,827 downwards.
AGCACGAGAGCGCGGCTGCCTCCGTTTCGACAAGAGCAGCTCCAAGTCAACCTGAATCAGGATCTCAACGCCGATCGAGCACCACTTTCGCCATCCGCCTGCCAAGCAGCGTCCCGAGAACCAGACACATATCGGAATCCGATGCAGTTCGCGACACAGAAAGAGTCGAATCGGGGCGCAAGGCGAGCATTCAGAGCACCCAGAGCGCGCTTTCCAAGAACAGCGACATTGTATTGACGATCATCGAACATCGCCGGCCTTCTGTCGCCGCGTGGAGCAAAGCAGATCAGATTCAGCACCTTCGTCGGCCGTTGCGGCCACTGCTGCGACGCCCAGCACGATCTATGGTATGTTTTAACGTTTTACTTGTTGAATACCATACGCTCAAATCGTCCACTTACGCAGCGAAGACCGCCTTCAGGAAGGTCACAGTTTTGTGGTAAAGAGAATTCATCAAACTGAGCCGTCTCTTATACACTATTTTAGAGCACATCTGCTCTATTAAAGACGCGTTCCAGTTCAGAAAGAACTTATTTTAAATTAAAGTTTGTACTTTTTTCAAATTGAAAAGGACATTTATGAAGTTAAATTAGCATGAAAAATGTCCTTTGACAATTAGAAAGTGTCCCCATTGATTAAGAAGTGTTCTTATTAAAGTGGAGATGGTATAATCGTTGATGTTCGAAACACTCAGCCTCGCAAAATGACGATTTTCTTCGGTCTGTGACCTCTTTTGTAGAACTATTGTAATTACAAAATTGCGTTATCGTAAGCGCGGTGTATAGTCATTTTTCGGTTCTTTCCAGCTATATCTGGTTTTTTGACCAATCACTGCACTTGCAATTTCGCAGTTTCCCAATCCGATTAAAGAAATAATTTTGCGAAATAGACCTTTGATCATAATCTTCGCAACAGGTGGTTGAACGCCGTTCGAGTGTTGCACTGCCGACGATTGTCCTCCGCGCTGAAGAGTCGGATGACGAAGAGGCACGCGATTCGCCGATGCCGTCTCAGTTGCGTCGCTCCTTCTCCGAGCGTAGACCAAGCAGAACGCCCAGCGCAGCAAGCGGCAATCAAGGAAGCAATAGGGAGATTCAGCTGTCTGTCGTCAGCGACAACCGTCGACTGTCCATCGCTCCGTCGAGCGCTGCAACGGCCCGTCGACTGTCCGTCGCTCCGTCGAGTGCTGCAATGGGGCGTCGGCCCACGCGGGGCCAGCTGCTCCTCCAACGTCCTTCTCGTACTATCGTCATCGAACATCGTCGGAACAGCATGCTACCCGCTAGCCTCTCTACTGCGGCCGATAATGGCAGTGCTGTTCAACAGGACCAGCTGAACTATGACCGCCAACCGAGTAATATTCACTTGGCGGTCGTGCACGAACAAAGGCGGTCGTCAATCGGAAGCGGTGAAATTGGCCGACTAAACCGACAGAGAAATCGGCTCGTTCCAGCTGCTCGCTCCCCTTCGAGACTGGCCACGGAACCGCAGCCCAGTACGAGCGCCCAGTACGAACCTACAAGCGATGTGAAAACTTTGTACGAAGATGGTTCTGATTAGTTTTTGTTGAGTTTAACTCTTCTTACGAGCCGTTACTTTATTCTTATGTTTATCATGTGTAAACTTTTTCAAAAATTCGAATCAGAAGCCGACGGTGCACTTTTTAATAACTTAGCATCTACCTTGCTGCGCGAAAAAATATACAAATAAGCGAACGAAATATCGCTTCGAATATGTCAGAAACTTTCTCTGCCAGATTCGATATAGAATATTTCCTTGTAGATGAGTATTACTAGTGACTGCTTTCACCCATCAGTATCGGCTTTTCACACGATATGCTCCACCAAAAGAGGATATGCGGCTAATTAAAAGAAGCGCTAATATTCCATCTGAGAAATGATATTCCAAAAAAATTAGCCCTGTACGGGGCTCGAACCCGTGACAACCAGATTAAGAGTCTGGTGCTCTACCGACTGAGCTAACAAGGCAACACGTAGTAAAGATAAGGTCTGTCAAATACCCCATTGTTCGATCATCAAGTACATAATACGTTAAATGTCAACACAAAAGCAATGTGCATGAGCGTCTTTCTTAAAAAACTGCTCTTCTCCTGCAAAACGCCAGTAAGGAGATGAAGCAGTTCATGCAACAGAAACCAAGCTGCCTGAGCAACACGCCTCCTATCTATTTGAATAGCACAATTTTTGACTCGTTACGCTGTTTAATGTCAGAACACAAAATACCCACACAAAAGTCATTTCGTCGTTTTTTTATATTTAAGTGATAAAGCGTTACGAATGAAAAGACTGCAATAGGTAAATCACAAACCAACATTGTATATTGCGATACCTTCGAAACCAAAATAAAAGGCTGATTAGTTACAAGTTGGAATGTCAAACCGAATATTAGCTCATATGAACTTTTTAATGGGGCTCCTATCGAGAGAGCTAGTAATGCAAAAAGAATATATGTATTGTATTTGCGCAATCTGAAACCAATGCGATAAGATTGTGCATTCTTCACGAAAATACCGCTGCACTTGTGTCACGAACCATCGCTGAGTTCGCCTGACATTAACATCATGCTTCGACCTTTTGAAAATTGACATAAAATACAGAGAGCTTCTTCAAATGTTAACGGCAAACTGATTTGACCCTTCATCTCTTTTCTCACAGGTCGATTGCCACAACTCGTGCATTCAGCAAAAATTTTAATGCTAAATATCTGCTATTTCGTATTACAAGGCGCCCAAATTGGCCGAATACGGCATTTTAAGATTTACATGAGCGATCAAGAGATACAGTACTTCAATTAACACTTCAGTAATTTACTTCTCATGGACAAAAAAGAATTTTTCATACAGTGCAAAGGCAGAAAAATCTTGCCAAATGAAAACAACGTAAAGTTTCGAAACACGATGTCATGCTATTGCTGTTCGTTATCAAAGCGGGTCGCGCAGCAGGTCGCGTGCATCATCGCCCACCCTCTTCTGACCCAGAAGTGGACATTGGTCGGCGTCTGGGGAAGGACATCTAGGGAGGTGGGTGCATAATCCCTTCCACCCACCTCTGCTCAGCCCGCCGATGATGTCACAGAACGCTGAAGCTTTGACTGCGCCGCCATTCGAAGTTTTAGCCTTTAATCAGCGGCTTATCAGCCTCGCTGGCGACAGCGTCGGCATCACCTCTCGCTATTAACAGGGCCGCTCTAGTCTTCGTCGCCTGCGCACACTGGCTGCGGCGCGACGACATCGTCAGTCAGTCAAACTTCAGCTGCGACCGCTAGCATTATCTACGTTCCAATGACCGAAGCGAACTACATGGACCCAAATCAATTGAGAGCGTCGTCGGTGTCGTCGGTGGACACTGTAAACCAAGAGAAGGCAGCTATTGACGAGGAGCAGGCGGAGGGTGAGGAAGAGGATGAAAGCCAGCGCGTATTCCTACACATATATGACTATGAGACGAAGACGTTCTCGTCGATCACGACTTACCACGGATTGGTGCGCATCTACAACTCGCACACCTGGCCGTCCCGGATTTTCTGGATTGTTGTCGTTTTGACTGCGCTCATCCTCTTCGTCATACATGTAAGGCAAAGTTGCGCGAAGGTTTCTGGGAGTTGCTGTTACACTAATGGGTCTCCTAAGGCATATCGTACTCTCCACCATGCTCACGCGCCTAAACATACAATCGCGGGTTCTATCAAAACAGTTAACAAAATTTAGCATAAACATATCCACTTTATGATCTATAAACCTTCCTGGCTGCACAAAAATGCGGCGCAGTTTATCTACAAAGTGTCTTTCTCTCCCTCTCTCTTGGTCGGCCGGCTTTTTATTGCATCTGTCACGACAGACATGTCACTACTTGCCCCGCCATATACATGTAAGTAAACTGTAATAAGCCGTGTTGTACACACACGGCTTAGAGGTATATTATTCACAATCGGTAGTGGGCAGACTACCTGCTCGCGCATCACATTATCAGCGGTGGCACAAAGTTCAGTTTTGACTGCTTCTTCTTACTCAGAGTGGAACATTGCTCTGGAGCTACCATCAGCGTCCGACACTGACTCAAGTAAACATCGTCGTACCAGAAAAAGGCATTTTATTTCCAGACATGACCATTTGCAACTTCAATCCAGTCGTTCAGTCAAAAGTCGCCGGTAATTTTTATCTCATTGCTGGGGAAACGCCATTACCGTTCTCCTACAAAAAATGCAAGTAAATAATAATGCATAGCAACAAACTGCATATTAAATCAGGGACCATTTTCCGAATCTGTTGTCGTAACAACTGTTGCTCTTAAAATTACGGAAAATGCGCCTAAGGATGTCAGTTATGATGTGCTCATAAAAAATTCTCAATGACACGACTGACCAACCACCGCGCTTCCCACAACTGTAGTTGCTACAGTTGTGATGCCTGGAATTTTTACAAAATGCTCCAAGGACAGTTTGAAAAAGAGTGACGCAGTAGTCAAACTAGGAAAATTCGACATCATGATGCTAGTTGAATGGCTACCCTTCTTGTTTACTTACAACAAACACAGAATCGAGTGAAAGCACTTATCGCTTGAAAAGCAAACTGTCAGTTTTTTGCCACGAATCATAGCGCATTCAGCAGTCCATCGTCACTCCGCCTTTTCCAAACAAACAGCTTTGTATACCACAGGATTAATTGCAAACTGTACTATTATCACTTCACAATGGACACTTTCACTTAAATAGAACAATTTTTATATTAAATCAGATACATTTTTAAAACTCGTTTTACGGAATATCCTATACAATTCTAAAATTTTCCAAACTGATTTAGAAAATGCCCTATTAAAACCGAAAATGATGTAATCGTTTATCATAAATTTTTATCAATCCATCCCTGATTTTAAGAAATCATTGATTGCCCTTCATAAACTGCTTACCTAAAACTTGTTGTTTTAGCTTGGAACATGTCAGACGAAGTGCTAAACTACGTGCTCAAGTCATATTTGGAAGTTGGTAGTTTGCAAGAGACTGTGGAGTCTGACCTTCAAATCCAAATGGAACACGAAATGTTTGTCAACTATACAATCGCATACAAACAATGGACAGGACAAGATTTTGACCTCATCGCGTTTTTTAACTCCACTGGGTAAGCGAGCACTTGTTTATTCATGACAAAACTAGCTCAGTAGTTAAGTATCAGACACCTATTTTGAATGTCGCGCCTCAGCTGTTTTTTTTTCTTGCTCATACCAAAATAACTGATTTCAGTCACACTTGTCAAGACATGGTATTAGCCTGCAGCTGGGCGGGAAAAGAAGTCAACGACTGCTGTAATTTCGCTCAGCATGTAATGACAGATCTCGGAAAGTGCATTCGCTTCTCCAGCTTTGGCGACACGGAAATGATGCAGTATCAGAAAATATCTGGTGCTTATTATGGATTGCATATTCTCTTCGACATACTGACGGTCGAAAGAACAAGTAATGCTGTACTTAATTTTCAGTCGCACTTTGGTTTTTGTAAAGTGGAGGGTTAAGTGGGGTATATGATTACCTGTCTTGCTCTGCCCGCAAACACCCGTCCAGAAGGTCGACGGGGGCCAATTTCATAAATCAAATGTAAAATGTATTTACATCTAAAAGTGTTTGCATTAAAGCGCTAATTGGTGACCGCACGCAACTGACCAATCTCTCATAAAAATATATTCAACGTTTGTTCTATGAAATTGGCCCCAGGTCGATAGATAACTCCTCCCTCCCTTACCATGCACCGTCCCATCGCATCCGACTCATCTGTCAGTTGATTATGATAAAGATGGGGACTGAGGCGAGACTGTTGGACGAAAAACAACTACCTTGATTAGTACGCGTCCATCCAACGAAATTCATGGGTGCTAAAATTCGAAACAGAAACTAACGAAATAGGATAAATTGGAACCTAGTTCAAAATACATTTGCAACTGCAATAAGCGCATTGTTTAGTGATTTGTGATATACACAGAAAGCCTGATCACTTACTACACTTAAATGTAATTGAGAGAGATCCAAAGATTTATTGAATAGTCGAGCTGAGCTGATCAATATAAATCCAGCTCTAAACGGAGATTTCGAACTCAGTCCTCCGTTCGAGAAGATAATATCAACCATCAGTAATGCTCTTTCTGGAGCCGACTTCTGGAACCTATTTTAATAATAAAATAGGGGAACTGTATAATTGCAAGCGCTTTGGTTCGACATTTTCTGACTATTTCATGATATTTTTCATTTTTCGAGTAATCATCACACTTGCAATACTAAAATAATAGATATTTTATTTAAAAAGTTCCTAACATGTTTCAATCAATGCTGCATTATTTCAGATGTCTCTTCAAACTACCTGGATGCAGGCGTCAAATTTTTCATTCATCCCGAAGGAGTGTTGCCGTTTCTTCAGTCGAGCGGCGTGGCGGCGCCTCCGGGCCAGAAGCTCTACGGCGCTGTCTCACTCCGCAATGTAAGCAATCTTTGCCGTTTGCCACTACTGTTCCACTCGCAATTTTTTGGGAGAGGACAGCGCAGATTTTTCATTCTGTCCGCGAAGAGAAATCGGTGTTCATTCGGAAGATATGCGGATGATTTGGGATAATCCCTGCGCGTTCAAATCGGCGTGCTCTTATCAGTTTCTTTGAGTTAACGAGCACTTCAAATATAGTGAAATAGTGGGCACCGCTGATCCATCAGTTTAAAGCCTATCTCATAAAATTGTTGAGAATTGAAATAGTGATTTTGTATCATCCTGAGTATCAATATCACACGTTGAAAATGCTGATGACGACTACGCAGAGTTGAGACTTAGCTTCTCAGTTCCCATCATTAATCAGTTTTATGAAACAGCGCCTTAAGAGGCGCGCATCCGTTTTATCCGTTTGCATCCGTCACACATCAACTATCTATCGCCTATCTTTTCTTCGCGGACAAAATGAACAGGCCGCGGTGTGTTTTTTCACATTACTTAAGGCCGGCCTACATCAAACAGAAAGTTCAGTATTTTTGTTGTTTTTCACGAAAACAGTTCAATAATTTTAGATCACTCTGCTCCCCAAAGAACAATGGGGTTTCTGCACTGACGAGTGGAACGACGGCGTTCATGGCGAGCAATTAGTCGATCAACAGTATTCTGCCTCTCACTGCGAAGCCAATTGCATCGCTAATGCTTTCAAGAAAAAGTGTGGCTGTGTACCAATCAGCAAACAGTTGAGCGGCAGTCAGAAAGTGTGCACGCCGTTCGAATTGTACAATTGCACCAAAGACGATAGTACTAATTTGGAAGGCGGAGGTATTTAGCATATACATGATTTGCTTCTCTTGGTTATATTAACGAAAATAAATAGGCACACTGACGCTGCACTGCGTTCTATTTTTCTCTAAACCTCAGTCACTGAAATTTTGAGAATAGTTAGCGACGTCTCACACTTTGATACGAGATCATAAACGGCTTGAAATGATGCTCACCCACTTTATCGCAGATTTCGGGGACAAATTTTTGCTAATAAATTTTCTGATTTTCAGTTCCACTGTTACAATGATTTTTTTCGATTTTATAATCTTTCAATTTTATTAAAATTTTTATTTATTGCTACTATTTTCAATCATGGTGTAAATTAACTTGTTAAATCGATCTATTCTTCAGTTGATGATGAGATTTACTGGTACAGTAGCTGCGGTTGTGGCGTTGAGTGCAATCGACTAGAGTACAACATCGAAGCCAGCTATTCGGCGATTATCACTGAACATCCAAGATTTCAAAACCAATCCAGTCCAGCATACCAAAACACTAGTTATATCCTGTACGTTCAACCGTTACCCCTTCTACTGACTGTCGATCTTTGCAATTAATTAAGTTATGTTTTGATATCGAACTGTGCGGTAAGCTAATTAAAATTCCCAGTTCATATAACTAGTACATGATTAATAGTAATTAATTATAATTATTTTTAGTTAATATTAATAAGAAGAAAACGCAGGGAGATGCGAAGAATTTCTCTTATACCTGGGTCTCTTTAAAAATTCATTAAATAGTATAGTAGAGTAGAGGGGGTGTCCAAAGAGATTTTCTTACATCCGAATTCGTTTCTACTTATATATTTATATATATATATATATATATATGACGATTAATAATTAAATTTAGTTATATTAGTTGCAATTATTTCTAATTAGTTCTATTTTATATGATAATTTTAGTTAATTGTAATTCTTTCCAAAGTGCTTAAAGTTTATAATTAAAAGAAATCGGCTAAATTATTATAATAGTACATAGCTAAAAAAGTCTAATAAATAAATTATAAATTAGATGTTTTGCAGAGAGAACTACCTTGCTCTGAATATATTTATGAAGGAAATTGCGTATGAGGAGCACACACAGATGAAACAAATTCAGACAGCCGATTTACTCAGTAAGTTTGCTATAAATATTGGCTTTCTAAATTTGATCAATACTGGCTCGTATGACGTATCTCCGAGATGCTCTGCAGGTTTGCCTCAAATTGTTAATGGCACGCATTGGCTGCAAGTGAAGCATTGATAATGAGGATAAACTGTGACATTAAATTTTCTTTCGACCTCTCTTTAGTTTCTTGCTAAAACCATAAAATTCATCCGATAATAGTAAAAACAGAAATACTTCCGTTTATAGAACGCTGGAAACTTTTGTATAACATTTGATAATATGCAATAAGTGTATTTCTAAATCCTCAACGTGGCTATTCTTATCCTCTTATCATTTCATTCACTTTTTTGTGATGGATTCTCTTGTGCACGCCTTCTTCAGAGAGATAGGAAGCCTACATTTCGATATTCTGTAATCGCTTGTAAAAATTTCTTACTGTGCCCCTATTCTTTATGGCGATCTTGTAACATAAGTTTCAACAATGAGTAGGTCTGGCATTAAAACGGTAATCTGATAACATGCCGAGAATCCTCTTACGCATCTCTTGATTAAAATAACCCATAATAAGTAAAGCATGCTTGGAAAAGAAAACTTAAATATGAGGCAATTAGCGTATTAATACTGTCTTTATCTTCAGGTAATATCGCAGGTAGCATGGGCCTATTTTTGGGCATGAGCACTGTGACCCTGCTTGAGATATTCATCTATATGTTCAAGTCGGTTTGGGGCGCAGTGAACACTGATCGGAAGAAGCAGTTTGAAGAGAAAGAGCGCAAATTGCACGAGGAGATGCACGCAAAGACTACGGCGGCCGCCGACGCCGACGCTGATAAATCATCCAACAAAGCCAGCGGCGACTCTGCAAGCACAAAAGAGAATCGGGATACGAACGAAGATATGAGTCGATCTCCACGGCTGATGGGTAGACGGCCGACTAGAACACTGGTATTTTGACATTTCATTTTCTTCCTTTATTGCCCATTTTAAAGTGCTTCTGGGACCGCCTTCATTCACCCAAAAAAGTATAATTAATTTGAGCTGTTTAGGTCATTGAACGCAGGCCAAGTAATCGCGTTAATGCAATCGAGCGGCAGCCAACGCCCAACGATTACGACTGGCAGCAACTACGCACTAACGAGGAGATCAATCCGTCCAATAATGACATTCATTTGTCCATCTTTAATGGACCTACTTCGAATTATGGCCGCGCTCGGTCTCGTAGTACAGTACTTGCATGAGTGTACAGGCGTCTTGTACTGGCTAGCTGCCAACTTTTGTCTCAGTTCTCTTATCGGGTCGCTGTATTTGTTGAACTGCGATGTGCTGAGAAAGCTTACAAAATAAATATTATTTGTCATACTTTTGTAAATGATGCAGTAAGAGCGCAAGTATCGCTGATATACGCGCTAGGTGGATTCAAGCACGAAGTTGTGTTGATGTTTACAAAGTAAATCGAGACTGAATAAGGCATACTGCTCCAAATATCTATTCCGCAACCTCGGAGAATGCTTTTGTTCGCCAAAAAATCAAACGTCTTTAAGCTGCGCTGAAATATTGAATTTTTGCCTTGAAAAATGCAACTTAACTTTGTACACTTTGGTGCTTTGCACCGTAATCTTCGTTTTCGCATAAAACTACATGAACAGAGAATCACTTTGTAAATAATATTTTAACATTTATAGACAAATTATGTAACATTTTCCAGAATATTTGAAACACTTGGCAAAACATGAATTCCCTCTATCAATGTTGCTGCCCTCGCTTCCATAGGCAGTTTTTAAACTTTCAGAGAGAGTAGTATTATTCGACATGTTTAGAAAAATATTGTTTCATTAGGTCATACGATACCAATATTATTATGACGGGTAGTTTATAATTAACTTACGCTCCCTGTTAGTTATAAAAGTGCGCAATTAAGAAGTCAACATTGTGTTGAAAATATATGTGTCATTTTCGCTACACTGAATAATACCTTCTATTTTGAAACTATAAACACGGTTCAGCCGAAGTCCAAACAACGTCATGGCCAAATATGTTTCGTTTGACGAAGAAAGTCGCCGATGCGCTCTATTACGACGAAAACAACCACGCGAGAAGAGCAGCGCGCGAAAACCAACACTCATATGACCAAACACTGCCGCAAATTTTGTTTGATCCCGGCGTTTAGTTATTAGTCGGCGTGAAGCAGGATCATCGCCGGCGTGCGCGGTAAAAGCATTGTTGTGATGACGCGTGTCGATTGATCTGCGAAAGCGGAACAAAGCGCGACCGTGAGTCACTTCTCTGTCTCTGTCTCCCTATTGTGAGCATCAGCCCCCCCCCTCCTTACGATTGAATCAAATATGCGCCGCAATGTGCCCTTCGCTGTCGGCAGGGCGCGATGATGGAACGGATGCGCTCTATATCGCCTGC
>NIUQ01000226.1:0-61519 GCA_002796945.1 Plectus sambesii | reverse complement strand
GATAAGGATACAGAGCGCTTGTGAAACCGAGTGGTGTACAATTGCAGTAAAGTGAACAAACTACCCGAAGCTGATATGCGTTTCACCATAAAGTTGATGACTTGCCCGTCTCAATATACATTTTAGTCCTGACCTTGAAGGGATCGTGAGCGAATTATTTTTCTTTGCCGTATGTCTTCAAAATTAGCCCTAATTTGTCGAGATCTTGAATTTGACAAACATAAAATACTTCCTATTTCAATTTAATGAAAGGTGAAACTAGCACTTTGAACCCTATTTTACGCCCTCTGTCAGAGGTACGTGGAAGAGTAAACTTTTAAAAAAAGCATCGCATTCTGATTGCTTTTAGGATTGCGAGAACTCTTCGAAACGTAGAGATAGTTACTGCTATTATGATTCTTACAAACTTTCTTCAAAATTTCGCACACCTCCCATATCTACTCTCTCTAAAAAAAAAAAAAGTAAGTTCCCTAGCGTTTATCCCGCTGCCGCAGGGTCCGCTTTTTCGGGTCCTCCTAGGAAGGCCCTGGTTAGTACGACACGTGCTCTTCCAGTCGGCCGTCGAATGCCTGACACTGGGAGCCCAATCAGTAATTGGGACTTAGTCGCCAACCGCGGTGGGGAAACGAACCAGTGTGCGTCCGCCCTATGACGCGTTAATAAGCAAGCTCATTAACCACTGGACCACCGCGGCGGCTTCATATCTACTCTCTCTGTCTCGTCGAAAACTGGAGGGGGAATCTGAACTCAAAAAAGCGAAATTTTTTTTTACATAATTATGTCCGCATTTGCAAATGGACATTTTTCAAACGTTTAGGGGATCTGTCTTCGCTTTTCTTCACGATCTATTTGAATCTGAACAATTTCGGACATAGTACTGTGAAAGCTGAGTTTACGATTATCTGTAATACTTCTTGTATTCAGATTATCTACATCTTTATGAAATCAGATATATACAAACAGTTCGTGTATTGTTCATCATATGGAATAATGCAAGTACGCAGCAAATAGATCACAGCATTGCTGCACCCGAAAAAAAGTAGCAAATACAACTCCTAAAAACTATATACAGTCACAGCTCAGTTCATGAACAAATTAGAATGATTTCAAGTCGCGCAAATAATGGAAGTTGACTTCAGTGACACGTCGACGATACCTCCAATACATCTGGACGGGTATACAGGTATACGGGTATACAAAGTTCTGATGCCATATTTAAACGAAGGAACGAACAAAAGTGGTATCAGAACTTTTGCGCCACCCTATAGTGATGGTCAGCTACTCGTGGCTGTCGCTTATTTCATCGATATTATCTGTGTTAGGGAAATTGACTGATTTCTTAATATCGTTTACATACTCGATTCGCTCTCATTGCCCTGCCTAAGGCGAAAGCAGTAAAGGCAACGGCACGCGTATACAAAGCATGCTTATTTAGACCATCGTCGATAAACTCCGGGTTTTTTTGACGTATCGTCGGCGTATGACTTCATTTATATATTACAAGTAACGAAAGTGTACGAAACGCGATGACGCACTTTCTGTATTCACATGTTGACTGCTTGGATTATCCTTGAAAGTAGGATATCAAGTCACATCAGACGGACAAATCGGAGAAACTACTACAATTAGTTGAAGAGTCAAACGCTTAACGCCTCTCTCCACTTTCGACTGCTGGATGCAAAAAATTCGTTTAACTATAAAGATTTTGAGCATTCACTCTTTAAACAAAGACCGAAAGAAATCTCTTCAATTAATTCTCGTAGATGGAGTCGGGTGTTGCGCACTTCTTTTCGAACGATCTTCATTTTGATGTGGAGTCTGCTCGACTGCGCTGCTCTTTTTCGACAATTCTTCTTGCTCTAGTGCAATCATCTGTTTCGCTTGGTACAACGCCTGGCAGTTCTTTGTGATGATGAGCGAGTAGATGGAAATGATTGTGATAACAACTAATGTCAGTACGATGAGAGTCAGCGCAGAAAAGAATGCAAAAGGATTACTTGCATTAATGCCTGAAAATATCCTCATTTTAAATTATAAATTATGATGGCATTTTGAATATATTAACAATTATGTGCAGTCATATTGGAAAAGGCATAGAACACGAAAATCGATATGAAATTAAATGTCTTATTCTGCCTGTAATATATTCCTAACGATACTTGTACTAGTACACATGTTGCTTAAAGGCGATCAGAGGTCGTAAATTGTTTTATGATATTTGCAAAATTTTAAAGTGCAAAAAACAAAAAAAATCAACTACATAACGCAAGAAATAATTATTTCGCCTTTTTCTGCAGTGGTTCTTGTATATATATGTAAAACAGTAATATTTCATTACTTGCTCCGTTTCGGGAATAAGCACACTTTAGATCAGTCACAAAATGTTGCCTTATATTGTAATTATTAGTAAGTGTTCGTAGCGAGACTTACCATAATAAATGAGAGCATCAACAAGATTCTTGTCGAAAATGGCAAATAGTACAATTATTGTAATGGCGCCTGCAATGGACGACAAAACAACCAACCCCTGAAAAGGAAACAATGTTACTATTCGCTTCATGGCACTTTGGTGGATCAGCTATGAACAAAAAATCAGGCAGTTTCATTGTATTTATGTAAATTCACATTTTCTTATAACCGTGCATAAATTTCAGGGAATTTGAGAATCTAATACAACATGTTCATTGTATTCTGTTATGAATAGACCACTTGAAACACTGAAATGAACTTGGCCGCGCTCACAGAGCAAAATCTAGATGCTTATATAAATATTTTTGCATAAGCGAAGCGCACGCACATGATGGTTTGTCTCAGCACAGTGACAATATTTCTAAAAAACTCTTGAAGACGAACCTGAGCAATTAGGAATGGCCACAGGCGTACAGGATCTTGCCGTTCGATGGCTTGAGCAGTCGAAGTGGTGAACGCTATGGGAAGAATAATGGCGAATAGCGAGTAGGGATAGAATGCAAAAAATCCTGCTACGGATGCGGCGACGTAAATGCCGAGGAAGATTTTGACACCATCCTGAAAAAATTCGCTCGTCCTCATGTGATACTCATATAAAACATCACTGTTCGGTCAGGCACAACTAAAGCCAGTTATGGGAAGAAACCCGCCGCTTCTCCATAGTTATCATTTTCACTTTGATAAAGACACTTTCCAACTCAAAGAAGGCATTTATTGCATCCATTAGCTTGGAAAATGTTTTATTAGAGTGAATACGGTAACAACAGATAGATATGGTCATAATGCGAATTCTCCACTAAGGATCTTGTTTTTTCCTTTTCTAAAGCGACCTGGACAATAGGGACAAAGATCTCTTCCCTGGTCATCCCCCTTTAGTCAAAGGTTCATCAAAGAAACTGGATTCGCGAAAAAATCCAGTTGGGGAATGCCCATTTTCGCTGCGAGCGGCGATGCCAACTATCGCGCAAAAGGCACTGCTGAAGAAAACAGATAACATCACTGCTATCCACGATCGAAGCGACAGATACGGCCGAAGGTTGCTAACAAGTTTGGAGACTCTGCGGTTGAGCGCACTTCAACGACGACATAGGTCATCTCAGTCTGTGAATTTGCTTTAATTTTTAGCTAATTCGAAGTTCTAACGCAAGAGAAATATTAGCAGAGGGCAGGAAAAAAGAGCAGCACTATCAGAGTAACTGTTCAGCACTTTTACTCTTTAAAAATATTGCAAGTAAAGTGGGCGTCCAAGCGCCGAGACTAAAGTCATAAAGTCAGGAGGCAATTTGGCATTAAACAAAACTTTTAATTCTTTCAGTTTTTTGCAAGACGCGTTAAATGTAGGGTTTCTCCTTCCGATATGACAAGCGCTAAGTAAAATTCTTGTTGTGTCTTAATGATTTATTATTAAGCTTTAGCTATATGACTCCCACCAAACTCAGACAGAAAGAGTGAAAACGGAAGAAATGACCGATCAGCATGCGTATGCGCATTCATGTACACGCCGACGAGATATGCGTCAACATTTCACAGGGATGAATAGGGGCTCACATGAACCTTCTGCTAACAACAAAGTTTTTGTTGCTTGATTGAATTATGCAGTGAATCAGGAAATATCTGAATAATTACTCACCACAACGTGACAGGATCCGCAAGCGCAGCGATACTTGTTGCTGGTCTCATCAAATCCGCATCCATTTTCGGAGGGATAATCGGGATGTCCAGCGTTCCACTCTACGTCCATCGATGTCATCGTCGACGCTCACCCGTTTGTAAATACCCCTAAATATTGCGGTTAATCCGACGGAAGAGGAAAGTGGGAAATTGCGCCGCGCGAGTTTTTTCCGCTTAGGTTAGCCTAAGCCTAAGCCTATCTTTAAAATGTTGTAAAAGGTCCTTGAAATCCGCGGCCGTTGTGAACCTATTACATTTCTACTATGCTGGGTATATGTTTCAATTTGGCGTTGCGATACAATATTCTGAGATGTGACCAAAAAAGATAAAGTTCTTGGTAACTGTGGGGGTAATGTGCTGCACATTTCTGCCACACAAAGAGCTATTTCTTTTTTGAGAAAGATGGAGACATGGCTGATTAAAGTGTGTGATAAAAGTAATCGTCATTGATAATCCTACGCTATCTCTACTGGTAAAAGAGTAGTCGCTGACGTCAGCGCCCATAACTTTCCCCCACTTTACAGTGTAACCTAATAGGTTATACAGATACGATGAGATACAATACTGCTGTGATTTTGAAGCTCTTCTTGTTCAATTTCATGAACACTGGCGCATATTCTTCATTTTTTACGCTGTTTAGAGAGAGAAATTGACGACTTGCGACATGTGAGATGAACCGGACGTTTCCTACAAAAGCACTGCTAGGTCTATCCCTGTAACATCACACGAATGCGGAACTGTGCAATTTGATTCTATCTGAAATGACTCATTTCCCCTGAATTCACTGCTCAATAGCAACAAGGAAAATTGAATCCAAATTACCACGACGCGCGCGCGCTTCAGAGAATGAGACGGATGCGCCTCTGCCGTACAAGTCAGAGCCAAAATGGGTATGAAGAACGGGTAGCGCACATGACAAGTAGACAAGAGATTCCTTAACTCCGTGATCGCCCTTCGGCTGTAACGTGACTGGACTGACTGCGCGTATTACGTAGATGGGGGTGGAGGCCAGAGCCCGGAGGTGTGTTTTATTCCCGACTGTCGTCAAAAACCTGTCCTGTCTCGGCCGCCGTTTGCGAATCGTGCACAATCGCGCAGACGTGCCAGGCGCGCGCGAGGGTCCTAATGGTATTTCATTGCAAACATAGCGGCTAATAGTGGTTGTGAAGCGGTTCCTAACCGTATGGCTATTTCATTCAACGGGACAAGTAATGCATGCTCACGTACGATGGTCACGCGACGCAAAGTTACGACATGTTTGTTCGTTTTGCAACAAATGGAACAGATTTTGTAAATAGCAGACAATTTTAGTCGGTCAAACGAGATCAGCTCAGTAAAAGTGATGTCTGCACTCATGGCGCGCATGACGACATTAGTGAATTTAGGCCACGAAGGTATGCACTTTTCAGAGGAAAATCAACCTCCTGCCGGTCTACCATTGTGAATACGAGGGGAAGACGCTAGACCTATCGAATATTTTTATCGCAGGAAGACACGGCACCTGCCTCTTGTGCATTAACATCACTGAGAATTCGAATAGCGTTTTCTGTTCTAGGAAGAGCGTGGCCATATTTTATCAACAAGAATAGAGCCGAAAACCATGATTGGCTGGTTGCAAAGCAATCAGTCTTACGCTTCCTTCCTTATCTGAAATAATACACAGCAAACAACAAGGGGCATAACGTTGTTGCACTGATGGAATAATTGTGAAAGATTTCACGAAGAATTATCAATATGTGCACAGATCGTATACTACATATTATTTGTGTAATGCATACTTATCTGACTAGAGTTATTTCATCAGTACAACCATATTATATCTAAAAGACTGACAAGAAGCATATCCCGATGCCAGCCGATGCGTCCACGTACACATTGTCTAAGAACATCATTCTGGCTACGGTCTTCGCCCTTCAACTAGTTTCTTGATACAATCAAAGTCAGCCGATCGGTTGATGAGATCGGCGATCAAGTACTTCAACCCGACTGGTTGGCCTTCCGCCACGCTTGACGCCGTTAGCGGCAAAAAGTGAGAAGTACATTCATACAATAACATGTGCAGCAATGAAGCTCTTTACGTAGTTCTGGACGGACCACTCATCCGTCCAGTCGCCGAATCACAAGTGTAAATTGTAACATCAGATAAACATGATGGTCAGGAATCATGAATCATGAACTATGACTCGTGACTTTAAGGCCAACTTTACAAAAATGTTGACATCATAACTTTTGTAATTAAACAACCGGAAGCGCTACGATTGCTCACTTGAGACGTCATGGAGTGAATTCTCTACGCACTCGTCATAACTATCCAATCAACGCACTTCCTGCAATCGAAGTCACAACAGAAGAGTTATAAAATAGGCTTCTGACTTCAGATTCAGGGTGATCATTAAATTTTGATCAACTGAAATGTCAGAGTAAGAAACAAGAATCATTTTATTGGTGGTAATTAATTTGGTCTAAAATTTGCATATTAAGGCAGACTTTTTCTAAGCGTCAAGCAGTTCCAAGCTGTTGTGCTTACAGTGTGAAAATAAGTTTCAAATGTCGCTGAAATTCTCAACTTTGGGGTAGTTATAACAGAATCATCCAGCAATGTCTGATTTTTCATAAGCTTTTCTCTTTTGTGTATCGTGAGAAAATTAAAATAAAAAACTGAATGTGAAAACACTATCAGAATCTATGTTTTTATAATTTAGTCAATAAAAATGATAAGAAATCTAAAAATGTATACAACTATATAATTTAATGTAAAATTTAAAATCTTACACACAAAAGGAAAGGTCCAAGTTTTGAACGTCTCGGTTCGTCGAATTTTTCGGCAAAAACTTGTTTCGATTTATTAATTCAAAGTTGCTGTAGAATGAGACCCCAGATTAGGACCTATCAAACAACGTCGTTTAAGTTGTCAAATTCGCACAGTAAGTGATCTCAAATTCTGCCTAAAATTGACCCTTTCTGTAATTATGGTTACTTGTTCTGTTTTTTGGGCGCTTGCAGTTTTCAAGAAACTGATTATCACATTTTATTGGTTAGATTTACCCAAGAATTGACACCCTTATACAGAAACATTCAACCCACATATCGCATTATCGATATTCGACAGCTTTGCGAGGGGGACGGTATCATCCCTACCCCAGAGAGACTGTTACTTTATTATCCTTGATTATGAGGGCAGAAAGTGGAGAATTTTTTCAAACACGAGGAGAGTACATTATTTTGCTGTTAAATTTTTAATAAAGGTCGTTAACTTTTGTCGAAAAAAATTGGTCCCGATCGGAAGCATTGTGAGGGATTGCCCCCTTCCCCTCACACTGGGCGCATGGTACTCCCAGTCGCCGATCGGAGCTCATCTCTGGAAAAGTGACCGTTTGCGTTATTTGCACGAGGTCATGGACATATCTAAACTTCCTCTCGAAGTAAGCTAATGGTGCTTATTGTATGATTCATATAGAACATACCAAACTGCATTTTAATTTAAACTTTGTTGACGAAGACGGCAACAAGTTATCGTGGGGCAAATAAAGAAATAGATTCGAAAAGAGGAACTGGTTCTTGAAACGAAACTGGAATTGATGAAAGAGCAATGCACGCGCGCGAACGATCGATGCCAGCGTTACTTGCGCCAGTTTTTCGAACCCAACGTAGTGCGCATGACTTTCTCACAAGTTGCGTCACAATATGACTACCTACGGTTAAGCCTGGCGCTGCGCTTTTGTGATTCTGCTTAATGTAATATTTATTAAACGCGCCCATAATACGCCGCTGTTCACGCCAGACATTGGCTGTCGGAAATTTATTGCGATGCGCGATGTGCACCTGCAATAATGCGGGCTCCGACGATATTCATTCAAAGTACTATCGATGCCTATGCAACTGCTTTCATGTTGTCGTAAGTTTATTCTTTGCGAAGCTCTTGTAGAAGGACCTCCCAAATCAAACAACTAGATTACTAGTATTTGCGTAGAATCAATAATGTTGCATCCGAATTTCACCTCTATTTTCGTCGAGTGTTAATTTTAATTGTGCCGTAAAACAATCAAGAATGTGTTATACGCCATTTCCAGATTTTGAATTGTAAATAAGCATACTACAAGCTTGACTTTATTTTCGTTTTTCGATTACCTAAAGCCAGTTTCAATATTGATGAATACGAACTTTATTCAACAGCTTCGGTGGCAAATATTTGGATTAACTTGCTGTTGGGTTTTGGTTCCCCTTAAACGTATGAAAGGGTATCTACAGAATACCACACTACAGTAATGAAAATTTACATGATAAATCTGTCATTTTCAGACATGCACGAAAGTCTTGCTAATAATGCACACCGTACTGGCATTTTTTGTGCTAAAATGGGTTCATCCATTTTCCGTCGACTGGTTCCCGATCCCAGCGACAATTCTTTTCTGCGCCTTTCTTGGATTGGCGCTAAAGAAATACGTTTTGATGTGGCCGTTGGTAGCTAGCGCAGTAAGTATTTATGTTTCGATGAACCTCAAAAGCTACTCAGCTTTAAGCGGCTGATAGAGTAAGACTCAAAATATCCTCAAAATCGCAACTTGGATTTGTATGCTTAACTATTGAAAATGCGCTCGACTTTTTTGAATTAGAGGTCGGATTGTAAAAGTACGTTCACCACCCCAAAGTGTCACGAACATACTATAGGCCTTGTTTAAACGGTGCGAATTCCTGTAGCATGTGTCAGCAAATGCGCGAACTAGATAAGTATTCCATTATTGCTGCGACGCCAGATTGTTTGGCAAAGTCCTTTTCGAATTCTGTGTCGTGGATTTGCACCGTCTTTCCTTCTTTTCCATCATAATTTGTTCAAATGCGCGACTCTGACGACTTTTTTCTGCCGATTGCAATTATCAGTTGATAAAAGTAGCATTCAAAAGCAACTGTTTAGTTGAAAAGACGCCGCCTGTGACGCGGACTTTACTTTCCTGTCGATCCGCAAAATAACTGCAAATTTTGTCATATCATTAATTTGATTTTGCCACATTGCAGGGTCTGCTGTTCTGCATCTCAGTGATCTTTGCGGTCGTATTGCTGCCATTCGTGCTCAACGATTTCGGATTTTTCTCCCATAAAACATTCGAACTCTTCTATTTTCACTTGGACTGGTTTTTTAGGTTCTATGTTTATGTTTTCTTTGGCGGTGAGTATTTGTAGTTGCACCACGGATTTGCAATGAAACACTTGTTCTACTTCAGATCTTGGTAGAAGCGATGTTCAGGAGTACTTTTCGAAGCACAAAGAGTATTTGTACGTATTTTTTGTGATCATTCAAACTCTGCTTATTTTCCTCGCGATTTTCTCCTACTGGCAAATGGACACCGTCGCACGATGCGCTTTGTACTTGAAGAAGAAGTATCCAGACAGGGAAGAATCTACTAAACCTGCAGTGACACCAGAGGAATCTACAGAAATTGACTTTGAAGTTTAATTTATGCGATTCAGCGATTCGAACACTTTGTGAGCTATCACTCTTGGAGGTCACATTTTTCGACCAGTAGTAAGCCTTGAAGCGGAATGAAAGGAAATTTCAGGAGACGCACTCATCTTTTGCAGTAGTGCTGAATAATTGCAGGGTAGAGTCGTGACAAGTGATTATTTTTTGCTCGATTACATCGATGCCTGTTGATAATTGAATGAAATGTGTACGATAAGTAATCGTGTTACCTCCTTTATTGAACAAGGGGATAACGAATTGTATATAATTTTAACATTAACTATTACTTGCGTCGCACTGAACACGCATTGTTTGCTCGCATAAAATGTAAGATCAACCGTATACACTGTATTCAAATCAAAATATCAAAGCGATGAAACTGGTAATCCTCAAAAATTAAAAAGCTTTCGTACAAAAAAGCTTAGTGACGATTCTTTTATCAACACGGTAGTTTAAATAGTTCTCAGTTAGAATTAAACAAAAAGTCATTAAATCTGTTTATTTTATTCGCTTGAGAAAGCGATTTACCTTATACCTGTCATTACGTACAGCTGCTGAGAATCACACGAGGGATTATACTACTCCTATAGTGCGCACACAGCGCAATAAGCGTACGAACGCTCGGGAGTGTATTCAATTTGTGCTAATAATACACGTTCGATCGATAATCCGAAAACTGTGTCGAACGCTAATTGCCGCTAATGTTAGATCCTGATCCAAATGCGGACTCGGCGCTTGTCGACACAACGCAGGGCGGCCGCGTGCAACACTAAATGATCCCCGTTACGTTGTTAAGTTACTTAGGTACGACGAGAATATGCTTCATGCTACTGTTGTCGATGCTCTTTTTCGTCTCCTCCATTCTTTCCTCTTCCTATTTGATCATGTGCTTGTGGGGAAGCAAAGAGGAGTATTTATAAAATGAAACTAACGTAATTGCTTCGGAAGCCCCATCTTCTCTGTTGCCTGTGGCCAACCCCTCTAACTCATTTCTGCCCTTCCTAGTGAACGCAGTTCACAAATCTTCCGACCGCAGTAGTTGTTATTATGAACTTTGACATTCCGTCCGCCCCTCGATATCAATGACTCTTACGTCGCCTGCGGTCGTTATAATTTTTCTGCCGTTTCAAGGTAACAGGTCTTGTTCTGTCATTGTGAAATTCCCAATCGACGTTTCTTATGCACGTGGCCTGTTGCTCCGTTGAAATGCCCCGTTGTGGCCAAGGTCGTGCCGCCAAGCGAGTCGTCCCTGGCACACGACGCGTCGTTCGCGTGTGATTACGCCTGATTCATGCTCTTCAGCTGGCTGGGTAGAAAGGAGACCTTGGCGCGCCGATATTTATCCACTAACGGACGGATACGTGCACAGCGTAGACGTGGACGTACCCACGCTCCGTTCAGTTCAGTCCTGTCTGACAACGGCGTCTGGCTGGCGAAGGCGCGTGGTGAGAAAATCGCTACTATTGCCCGCGCACGGATAAAGTCGCGCAGTGTTAGGCCGTTAAGGCGTTTCATTGTATCCTGGTAGGGAAACTTCGTGCAGTAGGTAGACTTATCCGCGTTACTTGATTGCTCTAGTCTGAGGTTGGGTGTCATTTAATCACTTCCATAGCTTTATTCTCTCTGCTTCACTAGCACAAAATGTGAAGCGCGTTCCACAAATTTACTGGCTGCTGTATGCGCGTCCCCAAACCTTTTCAAGTCCTAACCTACCTGTAACAGAGGTGTAGCTCGAAGCCGATAGCTGGAAAACAGTTAACTCTGACAGGGGACGTTATCATATTTTAGGGTTCGAAAACGGTGGAAAAACTGAAAAATAGGCGAGGCGATGCATTTTGGCTCAGGCATAGCTGCGACCTGTACGTATATTTGCTGCTTTGATGTTTTCGGACAGACGATAACACATCCATCAGTAACGTTTTATTGTGCTCATGCGAAAGTTTAGCGATAGTTTTCATCGAATAAGACGTGTTGACACGATCAAGACAGGCATCTTGATACCACGCAAAAAAGTGACTCAGTGGTGTCACATGCGATGATGCCATATTAGGATAGGCCAATTCATCTTCAGTAGTAGTGTATTGAGCATCACTATGGCAGAGAAAGAATGAGCGAATTTTTATACGATTAAACAACTTTTTACTCCGCTGAAGAGTATATGAATCCAATCCACATCAAAGAATGCTTTGGGGGAAAATATCGTTTTTCACTAAAACGGCCTTCACTCTGATGAGGAGAACCAGTAAAGCGTTAACGAATGAAGGCGACTTTATCGGCGCAGCGCGAGTATTTCCTATGACAACGGCGCGGGGCAGACGGCGCAAATCGTTGGTGTCCGCCGGCGACGGTTAAATCGTTGCCGCGTCCCGCTGACCGTGTCCGTCCGCTGGCCAGCCGCAGACATCGAACCGAACCGCATCCCGTCCGCGTCGTGCGCGTCGATTTTCGAAACCATAACCGGTTGCCCATTCCCCTCCTGTCCATTCGGCAGCGGGCCGCTGCCCCGCCGCCGCCGCCGTCGCCGTCAACGAGCGCACGCCAACGAGCCGCCTCAGTCCTAGTACTTCCCATTCAATCACACTTAACGTTTAAGAACGCGTCGCCGTCGCCGAGCGGGGTGTTCGTCTTTCCTACGTCGGTGTTCGACCCGTCTCCTCCCTCTCGCCCGCAGGTTATTACGATTTCCTACGCTGCGGGAGCAGAAGGCTCACGATGACCACTGAACTGCCCATTAACGGCCAGAGTGCCAGCTTCGAATTCAACCCGCGATATCGCTGCGTCAGGAACATGTGTCATGTTGTGGTGAGTACTTGAGTTTTTTCCACAGTCTCTATTGAACTAACTTTATTTGAACTTTTACTTCAAGAGATAACTGCTGCAATATATTAGTTGTGCAGTATATTGCTGTTTGACGTATTACTTAGGAATATGAAACTGTGCGATCAGTGCAAACTAATGCATATTAAAATTGCATGATTATTCATCAAGAGTGCAGTTATGTTATTTGTTGGCTTTAAGCACTTGAATGAGTAAACAGGTTTCTGTGTGTACCTTTGTGTAAACTGTGTAAAGCGATAATACCTTCCGGGTGTGGACATGAGCTTGTTAGTGCTGAAGATATCGGCCACACTTGAAATGCTTGCAAACTTTTTTGCATACAAGTAAAAGCTATAGTGATAGACTCTTGGTAGTAGTATGCCTAAAGTTCCGCCCATACTTTTTTAGTTCTCCAAATATGTTCGACACCGAAGAGATTTTGCTAAACTCAAACAACGTAGCACTGCCCTGACTCGCATCATGTTATCGAACATTCACCTCCTGTGCTTTACATGGAATAACTGAAGTTAATGTTCGTGGCTGATAATACGCAGGAAACGGCCCTATTAAAATGAATCGATGGGAACCGGAAACCGGAATCGAACATGCGCCGAATTTACTCTCTATTCGTGTTTACTGCTAAATGAAGCGCGCAGAACATGCATACTGCATATTGCAAAAACTAACCCGAAACGTCCTATTTCGAAATTAGCAGCTATTTTTGGGACCTGTTTCATTGAATGACTCAGTGCTGGAAAACTTAACATGCATGTTTTTGAGATGAAAGCCAAAAATTAGCCGCAACTATCCAAGCTCTACCATGTGTATAACCAGAGCAATTTGAACTTCTTTTAAACATTTCGTATCATGCTTTTACCTCAGAGGTGGCTTCATATTTACACTATTGATGAAATATTTCAGACTGCTACGAAGGCGCTCATTTTTGTGTTTATTTTCTTCTGGGCGCTGGTGATTACCTCAAGGCTTCCAGTTTCACTAACATATGGCATTTTTTTTACTCTCGTCGCGGTCAGCACTATTTTTGCATTGAAACATGAGCGTCACGGACTCCTTTGGCCGTTCACCGTCTACAGTGTACGTCGCGCATTTCATTATAATATTTCAATGAATAGTGCAATTGCATGACTTTCCGCTAAGAAACTCTTCTAATGCGGTTCATACCCTCGCTCTTCTATGGTCAAATTTCCTTGTCAGTAAGAAAGCGTTGCATTGGAACAGGGTAGCTTCTGCTAAGATTGCTCACATATTTTTGCAGACTTGACGTTATAAATCAAGGAAACAAAGAGGGTGGTACCAGTTTGCATACCAACTAATGGTGTTTCTCGCTCGAACCGCGTCCTTGAGAAATCGAAATACTTTTGTTCCTTTGTGACGTCGAAGTCTTAAGCAGTGTGACATGTCGGAGTATTATTACTGACATATGATGCATGTGGCTTCTGAGAAACAGCGGATTTGTCTGCATAGCTAAATAAACAAATGCATCGAAAAACGCATACAGTTTCTTGCAAAATTCGAATCTCGGTTAATATCGTTTCTGTTTCAGGCAATATTCTTTGCATTGACACTCGTAACGTCTGTGGTGTTCATCTGCTTGGCTTTTGCATTTGGTCAAGATATTTTCGACTTTTTTGAGACGGAAGAAATAGTTGGTATGCATTAAGGTTTTTGTGCCAGGCCGGGATGGGCAAAGACTTGATATCAAAAGATGGCGTTTGAGAAGATGATAAAGGAGAGGACTCGATGCGAGTAAAGTATCTAGTCTTCATCGCAGCCGTTGACAACGTGTCAAACGCTCAAAATTTTGTTTCATACTCGCGCACAACCCGACTAAGTGCGATGATAACGCGTACTTGCCCGCAAAAAACAGGCGTTTAACATGCTCCAACTTCAAGGTTCCTGAGACGACCTTCAGCTTCGCTTGACTGTAGTTCTCATCTCTCTAGCACGCTTATTCACGCAACTTTCACGAAATATTCTCGGAACGAAACTACTCGCTTTCAGGCAATACTACTGCGGCGCCTCCAACACATGAGCGCGCCATGTCGGGCAGCAGCTTCTTCTTCCTCGCTGCATTCATTGAGACGGTAGTAATCATATGCACGGTCTTCTGCTACTGGCAAATGATCGTCGTCTACCGCTGCAAGGAATATTTCGAGGAGAAGCACTTGGCCAACATGCCAATTGTTGTCGACGACCCGCAGTCCATTTCTTCCGCCGCTCTTCAGTACGCGCTTGCCAATGGCTACGATCAGCCTCCGCCCGTTTATTCCGACGCTCCACAGCCAACTGCAATGGACGAGCAGCACAAGTACTAAGCAGAAAGTGCCCCGTCTTTCATTTCTGACTGATTGCTCCTTGTTGTTTAGTTGCAATTATGGGATAGCGACAAATTAAGCCGATAATTATATCACTTTCGTCACTGCCGAAGATCATTTTTGTGCTTGCAAATCGGTCAGTCACAATGCGGGGTCAAGCGCTTTTGATCCAAAGATTACGCCTACAATGCCAGCGCCGCGTACCAGGCCTCTTTCTGCTAAATTATTCCATCAATATAAAAGACGGAGAAAGTAGTAAGAGCGCTCTTTTCGAAATCAACTTTACGGTCAAAATGCGTGTATTCTTCACGATGGAGCTGAACGAATTTTGAAAAATACGCCAGCGTCGAGCGGAGGCGGCTGCATTAAAGATACCCAGTTTTTCTAATCCCCGCGACGCCGGCAAAAGGGCTTATCGCAATGTTGAGCGGCGAAAAAACGCCTCGAAGGCGCCGATACTGCATTGTGACGGCCGCTTTACGTTGCCTTTACTTTTTTACCGCCCAGGGCCGTTTGTATTCAGCATTGTTAGCCCCCACCACTTCAGGGTTCATATTGCCCCATATCCGATATCGTTGAACCAAACGATATGATTAATCGAAATTTAAATGTGTACTTGAAATAGAATGATTGGAATGAATGCTTGCAAGCAAGCTATCATGAAAGATAATTCAGTTTAATATTTTTCCTCTAGCGCACTTGACTCTTTTGACTTCACGAATGCTTGCCAGCATGTACAAACACTTATTCAGCGTTGCAAATTGTATGGTGCAAAGAGAAATCTCCACTTAGTGGACATTTTATGTGGTTCATTGATTGTTATGAGCAGTGCAGAAAGTTTTTGTAACTTCTCACCAGTTGTTGTTCGTTCTTTCGTACTTTTTCGACCATCATGATATGGTTATATTCGCTTTCTCAATTACCGGTGCCTGAATCATGTTATTACTGCCTTGTATTCATGCATGAACGATTTATGTAAATAAAGGTGTCTGTTCAACAACTAGTGGACGACAAACGATGGTATTGCAAATATTCGTGATCTCGCACATTACACGATTAGCTGACTTGCTAGCTAGGTGATAAGCAACAATATCAGCCTTTGTATAGGTGAACATGGGTTTATGTAGCCCTCCGCAGATACTTCAACGTTCTCGGCCTGCGGGACGACGGTTTTCTTTTCGTACAATCAATAGATAATATTCTTCTTATTATGAGAGTATCTGATCGTAGAATTCTAGAGAAGTTGCCTCTTTTTAGCGAGTATTAAATAGAGTGAAAAACTTAAGAAAAGAACATCTACTTTATTTTAACATGATTGGTAAATTGTCAACAAATATTTTGGGTGTCACATTTTAATCTCAAACGAGCCCTTATTTCTGCATTTGTCATTGCTTTCTACCTTCCTGTGTAGTAACTAAATAGTAATAATGTCTCCATATTGTAGTAATAGTTTCACAAGACATTTAAATTTGGAAAAATATTCGAAATTACGGCAAGTTGACTTAAATGCATGGATTAAGCCATCCATAAACATACTTGCAGATGGATTTCGCCGGGAACTTTAGTATGGCAACCGCGAAAGGAACTCATCACTTTATACGTTGTTTTTAATTCAATGAAGAACTTTTAATAGTTTTTGATGAGAAAATATAGAATATATCAAATTTAATCTACATTGTTTTATAAAGCGTGAAATCACTCTATAATTTAAGTGCAAGATTCGTCGTCTTAAAGTGACTGACGTGTGCGCAGGTATATAGTATTTAATTAGCAGAAATGTGTGAGGCTGTGGTGGTGTTTGCAACAGCCCAGTAAAAACTGGAGAGATGAGACGGAAAAATGAGCGACGTGAAGGAAATATTCGAAGATTGACGTGAATTAAAACAAGCGCATCATAACATAATGAAAAAATAGAAATTCACTAATTCTCAATGTATTAATGAAGATAGACACAATTTCTTACAAAGTTCAATGTTCGGATGCGTCACTCAGTTGATCGACAGAGAACCAAGCTCACGAGCAGTTTAACAATTTTGGATTTTGGTTCTCAAGTCTGGGCAGCCAGTAACTCGCATGAGGTTCTTGCAAATAAATGTCCCATGGAATTAAAACGGTAGCGGGCCGCGAGAAGAGTATTAATATAATTTTGCAAGCCAACAGCGCTATGGCTTCAAACCGTAGTCAGTCACAATGCTTCTAATGGGCCGCATGACAAGAGAGAAAGCGTCAAAGGAATTGTTCTGTTAATTATCACTATTGTTCAGTTATTCACTTTCGCAACAATGGCGCACACAAACATTTAACTTCAAGAAATACCAGGAAAACATGTTTACTGTTTGCGGTAAAAGAATAATGTCAGAGTTCATTGTGTCAAGGTGTCGTGGCAGTGTTTATGTTTACACTTTTTGGAAAGAGACGCGATCAACGTTGGTTTGTGTAAAGTATTCTCATCTGTGATATCCTCCGAATCTCAGGAGGTCATTCTTTTTCCCGCAATCCGTTTTAATTGTAAACAAGTGTGAACTTTTATACGCGATGATATCATGAGCGAAAAATTCCTTAAAAGGCGGAGGCGCAGTGTGCATTTCACCATTCTCATTCCAACGTTCATTGCAATTATATTTGACTACTGAAGTGTTCATTTTTCGGAAGAAAATTTTCATTATGCATTCCTCGCTGAACCTGATCTTCTTGGCTCTCTTTGTCGTTCTTCTGCCCTCAGCCCTATCCCAAAGTATGCCTTTATATTCTTACTTCTGTCGTATTTAAAATTTGCAGCGAGATCCGTCTGATTACTAAAACTAAATATATGTCGTTAATGAATTGCTAGAAGTCTCTCTTCCCCCATTTATCGGAGCTTCGATTTATCCAAAAGATTAAGTTTCTATTGACTTATCGAGTATTTAACGCGTGATTAGCTCTAGAAGTAATGAATGATTGAAGGTTCATTTCAATTTTAAAGTAATTCGCCATTGCCAGAGAGGAATTACAATATCTCCTTCGAATATATCTTTGATGTATCGGCCTAAGCTCTTTATTAATGAAATAAAAATTGCAGGCTGCACGGATCCGAACGAAATATTGAAACCATGCAACGGCCTGCTGGCATCGAATCTGGCCTGCGACACGACCTGCGCATCGAACCCTATCTGCCCTGGCGCCTGCTCGAATCTCTTGGGACCCGGCAAAGCGTGCCGCTGCCGTGACGGTTACGTCCGACAAACTCTCGTTGGTGGAGCTTGCGTTCCCCTCTCTTCCTGCGGAACTGTCACTGCCCCTGGAAACATCGCCGTCTCTAGTACTACCGCTGCCCCTGGAAACGCCACTACCAGTGGCCAATAAATGATTCGTTCTCGTTTTGTACCATATTTGCAAAATGTACCATTGCGGCTCTTTCTGAACCACACGATGTGTTAGGAAAGGGTAATAAAATGTCTCATCGCATAGACAAAATATACGGTCACTTGTTGCACACTAGGCGCATGCTGCAAACTTTGCATTGTTCGAATTTGTCTCAAATTTCGGTAGGCCAAAATTAAGTAGAGAAGCATTGCGCTATTTTTTTTATTATACACAATCACAAGCACGATATCTTCTAAAACTATAGTGTCAATTTCTCAGTGGATAAAGAATTAGCCGCAGAGAGCAACTCAATCCGAACATGGCCAATTTAATCAATCCGTTTATCGAACAAAGTTTAAATTCGCGCATAAACGTTTCGTAGTGAGACCCAACTTTGGTTTCTGGTTAACCCGAGCGACAAATTTTGTAAAAAAAAAATTGTCACTGATTTCAAATGTATAGACGAGATCCGGCTATATGATTCCGGACGACGAAATGCTGGTAAAATAAACTATGGATCATAATCGCAGTCATTTATTTTTGATTTCCATTTCTTTCTCGAGAATAGGTACAACTTGCATTGAATATGACGTGTTATTGGCGCGAAGTGCAGATATAGTGTTGCACTTCATTATTTCCTATGCTTTCTTTTTCAATAGCGTGCTTGTTCTCCTAAGCTGTCTTTCGTGTACGTCTTATGCATGCTCCCCTTTTTTGCCTCAATAGGATGCCGCGAAGTTATCATTGACAGTCGACAATTGTCATTTTTGCAAACATTTTCTACAGATACTTGGTTAATGTTTGCACAAATCATCATCGTCGATTTTCGATAATAAGCGGCTCGTTAAAATTATCGTAAAACGTGATGAAGTCATTTGATACTCTTTCAATTATCCTCTTCGAGTAGTCTTAAAATTCCCATCACGAACAACTTGTGCAAAATGCATTCTTGATAATAAATAGAGCATCACGTAAATTTTTGATGTTTCACAGAAACGGTCATAATATAGTTGCAGTGGTGAAATAATTCTGTCAAATTTGACTAAGACTTACAAACATGTTCAGATCGTACGATTTATATTCTTGTCGTAATGTGTATGAATCTAGCCATACTAATTTCACTAATGCAGCTAGATTATATTCGTAACTCTTATCAGCGCCAATTCCATTGAGCTCTTGAATACTGCGCTTGGTTCAAGTACAATGGAAATTGAAAAGATATCGTCGCTAAACGAGCTGGAACGTGTGCGCACCGCCCCTCGACTTTCACACCTTCATTCAGGGACCCGTGTGCCATTTCCTGCTTCTCGACTGCCGAGGACGAGTTCTCTTCGGGTTTCTAGATCTTCGTCTGGCAGCTTTCTGAGTTCCGCTGCTGCGGCACGGTAATTTTTTTACTGTTAATGCCGATTAAAACATATAGTCGCATCTTTTCGATCAGTAACGCGAGTGATTAGAGGTAAACTGATTCATAAGCCAATAGCGTTTGTTGGTATCAATACATGCACGTAAAAACCAAGAAATCAACAGTTTTCAAGTCGTTTTTCAAACTGGAGTGTGGCTTGACAAATGCATACATCGCGATGGCAGGCCGCTGGACTTTATTAGAAGAATACTCTAAAGAAGCAACAAATATTTTTCAAAGATCGACTGGCCTTTCCTATACTGTACTTGTATAGGATCTTGGCTGGACAATTTTAGAAGGCAAATCGTGGGGTGGAACATTTAAGAGTTTCCTGAACATTCCAGAATGTTATATCACTCATGTGTTATGAAGCGCGCGCCACAATAATAATAACTCGGTACTTGCAGCTCTGCATCGGCTCATCATATGCTGGACGTGTCCCCGACATCGCTGCGACTCTCTAAATCGGACATTGAACAGCGACTCCGCAGTTACATCGAAACGCATAGGTTAGTTTTATCTCACTTCATTTCATATGGCGAGGTGTTGTTGAGTGTGTCACGTGAAGCAGCGAACCGTTTTCCCTTATTTCCGGTGTTATAAGATATTTGTTGAAAGTCGAATCTCGCCAGAAATATGG
Organism: Plectus sambesii; assembly: GCA_002796945.1. NCBI lineage: Eukaryota > Metazoa > Nematoda > Chromadorea > Plectida > Plectidae > Plectus > Plectus sambesii. The sequence goes on along the minus strand of NIUQ01000226.1, from coordinate 41,381 downwards.
TGCCATGATCTCTGTCACAGGAACGGCATCATGTCCTAAATTGTTCGAAAGGTAAGCAATACTCAAGCCCATTATGAAGCATAGCGTTGATGATCTTTAGGAAGTACTTTAGTTTAGGAAACGTTGCCATACCGTAGTCTTTGAGATATGTGACCTAGAGGGTTGATCTATCTCCCTTCTATTAGATGAAGCATGCTGAATTAATGTTGTTCGTTTGTGGTCGTGCTTGCGTGTGGATTTCATGTTCTTGCCTTCTTGTTTGTCTTGCTTTAACAGGAATGTAAGAGGTGTGATGAGACCGGAAATAGAATGACGATCGAGAGTGAGACCGTCTACCGCGATACGTGGTTCGAGCCAGTTTAAAATTATTTTATTCTGGCTGATGCGCGCACTTGACACATAGCCTAGCTTTCGCTAGAAAGTCTTAATTAAGTAACAGTGTTAATTGCTCTCAAAAGAACGAGGCTACAAGCATATGTTGTTGAGTCAATGGTTTGCTCATGGTAGCGAAACGGTAGAGACCGAGAATGAGTCCTAGGGCATGAGACTTGTCTCGGCCTCTGTAGGATTCAAAATATCGAGGAATAATGAAGCTATCGTTTTCCTTTGTTGAACCACCAGATAGTGGCTGTGAAGCGAATGTTGGAGAAGCACATCGCGCCTATCTCAGCGACAATAATCAAAGGTTGGTTGGTATTTTGACTCGGTTTACTTTGTGACTTAACGATTTACCGAACGGTCTTATTTGTGCTCTCAGTCCAATTGTCACAGACCCGCCATCCGCCCATTTGTCCGTCAGCTAAGGGATATTCCAGCGGGAATAAAAGTCTTACTTTTACAGTGTTTTTGGTCTACTTTTAATTTCATGGAACATTCAATATCCCCTTGCACTGACACTTAGATCTCTATTTAATGGTTCTTATAGGGACACCGACGATGTCTTTGTGACTGCTCCAGTCATTCAAAAAGATCAACGCATAGTGTTTTCATCGAATTCTCTCCACCTCGCAATTTATTCCTTGCGTCAAGCCAACTCCTGGTCAGTTATTGTGTCATTTTAACGCCTTATTGTACTCCCACACAGTTCACAGCGATTTGCTATTTCTATAGAGTTGGCAAGATTGAATGAGTGGGTAATTTGTTAATGTGTGCATTCTTGGTAACTGCATAAGAATTTCTAAGCTCGGCGACTTGGATGGAATAATAATTTTATAAAGAGATTGAACTAAAAATAACTACATAGTAGTAAAAAGCGAGTTAATTTGAAAAATTATTAGTACTTTTGGTGACATCGGTTTCTGTTTGATATTCTAGCAGTACTCTCTCACCTGCTTATCTCGCACTGCAATGGTAGGCATAGCGATGACTAGCAACTTGATAGCTCTCGCTCTAACAGTTTATTGTGTGCGTACGCTTTGAAGCTTAAATTACGGCGTTTTGGTATTTGTAGAGCAAATCGTACCACTTTAAGCCTACGATTCTCTTATTATTTGTACTTTCACGAGTAAAAATTTGAATGAACCCGAGGCTTTCTTTGCTTTGTCTATTCACCGATTGATGCGGTCAAGTAGGCAATTACTGCTTGTATATGGCGCTTGCTAGTTTATATTTTCTCTGTTTGCTTCTCTTTAGATAGTCACTTCCTCCTTATTTGCCGCATTTGCAGCTCGCTGTGAGAATATTCAGGTACAGTCCTTCATGTCTATCAATTCCATGTCATACTTCCTCTTGCTTTCCATTCAAATCATGCCTATATTCTTTCTTCATTTATCATTATCAATAATCAAAATGATTCGATCAGTAACAAGAATTCTAGTTCGACACTGTAGTTGACAAAGATGAGCTCGCTTTTTGGTGATTGATTACCGTTTTTTGCCAAGAACGATAGTAGTTTCTCGAATATTACGTGCGTATATTGATTGAAAGAAGCGCTGTCTACTTTTGAAGTAGTGAATCTCATTCAATCTGTCGTTTCTTGTTACATATTGGTAGATTTTTACTATATCAGTGATTGCGCTTTTCGCCGCCCCCAGCGCGGCAAGCATTGAATCTCATTGACAGAATCCTTGGGCTGTGTGGACTGAGCCAAGCAAGGATAAGGCTGACCGACAGAACCCCGCCCAATGTTTGTAGAAATATATTGACGCAGGTGCAGGGTGAGGCCGTTCGAGTATGTGTTCAGAGTGATCTGGATCATCACCGCGAGCGTTCGGTCGTCTGTTTGCCTCTGCCTTTGATCGCTCACTTTTGCTCTCTTGAGGTTAGCGCGAAGTAGCGCGAGGTGATCAACCAAGGAAGCTTAGCGTGGTTGATCGTGAGAATTGTTTGGCACGCGTTCTCAGCGAGAATTATCGGCTTACGTCACCTTTAAGGACGCGCTACTCGTTTGGCCTGTCACGGTTCACGCTCTGTACCGCACAAGGCGTCTCCTCACGAACGTTAAGGTTCCAAAAATGCCCAAAATGTTTCGCGCCAAGCGGTTCATGTGACACAACGTCCATAGTGTTCTAGATGGTTCTTCATATTGCAGTACATGAGCATTATTGACTGGTGATAGATGAGTTCTGCCTTGATTATAATGAGATCTCACTACATCTTTCCTCCTAGCAGTATTTGTTAGCTGTTGTTGATAATCTTTAATAAGCTCCTGGGTATATTTTTCAAGCTGACCTGACAAGATTGCTTAAGTTGTGCGATTTACTCTCCCCCACGACGAAACACGGCGCGTGAAGAATAAAATCGGTTATTTGCAAGATTCAATGAATCAATATTACGGTAAAATCGTGTTGCTCCAGAAAATCGTGGACCTCTTTGCAAATGGGCGCCTGATTAGGGCAAGGAGATTACATTTGTATGGGCTGATAAATATTTTTGTACCGGAGTTAGACGCTTGTAAAGGACAAGGGGAAGGGGGGGGGGGGAAAGTGGGATATATTAGGCAGTAGAGGGTCGGAAGGAAAGAAGGCGAATGCGTAATGCGTTTCTCTGGGCGCTTGGGCACGAATGCGTTAATGGTGGTCGCGGGTATTGGGGCCGTGTCGGACTGGCCGAGCAGATCAGCGATGCAGATAAAGTATTCTCCTACGAGCCACATAACCCAACAACTCACCACATCTCACATATTTCTTCTGTAACACACGCTGAGCCTTCGGCCTAACGCTCAGAGCCGTTCAGGTGATCCAAACGCACGTGGACGCACTTGTGCCACTGTTACACTAGTTTCTCTACGTTTTCCTATGACGACTGACTGTTGGCTCTCTCTCTTGTCGCTGGAGCTGGCGCGCAGTTAGAATGTTTTCGTTCCACCGAGTCACGCTCGGCGCGCTGGCTGATTTGTTTCGTAATGTTTTACGGCTACCTTTGTGGTCGTCGAGTATTGATTTCACGCTCTTTATACTCTGTGGAGAGAGATTCAGTGAAAAGTCAGTCTCTTCGGTTGTGGCCATTAGGAAGCTAGGACAATAGGCAGAATGTACTGTGAAATCGTCGAGCGATCTCTTTCTAGGATAGTTTTGAAATAAAATTGTTATGGATTACTGGGGATAAACGCATTTTGGCGTTTGTGTTATTTTGGACGTACCCATAGTGTTTTTCAGTGCCTCGTGGCGAATAACAGAGGCGAATATCTATCAGCCCGTGGGGCTTGGAGGCCTTACCTTGCCCGGCTTCAAACGGGTCAACTGAACAAATCTCGACGTTTTAAAGAAAATTTTAATATCATAATATGCTACACGGTTAAAATAAATTTTAATTTACTAAATTATACTCCTAAATTACTTTGGTATCCAAAAAATCAAGGATTATTTAGTATCACAGTTCAGAATATTATCGTGGCTGTGCAACTTCTCCTTTGCCCAGTTATTCTAGCTCTTATAGGCATGCATTGAACTCTTGAAAATTCCTACGGTTGCGCGTTTATATTCTCCATCTTGATATTCAGCACTTGCGCGATTGAAAAATTTCATATTAATATAATTTAGAGATAATTTACGCAAGGATGTTTAACTGGTTTCTGGCATATGATTACTCTGAATCGTCTTGATTAATTTATCTTCCTTTGGCTGTGGACAAGTTTACTGACGCTTCAAATGTCGTTCTTCGGCGCCAAAATCATGGCGTTATTTAAGGTTGGTTTAATCGCGTGTTTTCATTTTAGTTTAATATTAACGTGTTACTGATTATGCTTAGTGTAAATCCATTCTATGATCACTTGACTGCACTAGACCGTTTATGCTCAATATTTCCACATTAGAAACAAAGCATTGAAGGTAATAGCGTACCGTCTGGTTAGACTGTGTACTTATCGTTGCGGCACGTAGTTGAATTTCATTCTTGAAGCTAAACATCCTTGAAATCAGGAACTGGTGAAAAAGTCGTGCGTCTATTCAGACTTGCGTAGGATAGGTAGCCCGTGGGCAGAATATTTCTCCCTGAATAGACCTATGAAAGTTCAATTACATGTCACATCTTTGATATCCTGTAAACATACATCTCATTCTGGTAATTTTAATTGTTCCATAACTCCAAGCTTTCGCTCTCAGGCGAAGTCGTACTTCCAGGATCGCTCTCAAAATCCGACATTCATACAGTGGAATTCACTTAAACCTGTATTTGAAGGACCGACAAAAATTACCGGTATAGGTGAAATACTGGTATAACCGAAACCGTTATAAGTGAATTCCACTGTATTGTCACCCTTTTTCTTTTGTATCTGGCGCGAAATCTCACCTGTTGACTGGCGACGTCAAACATGCCAGCGTGTGGCGGCCGAAGGGCGGGGAGGCAGGCGGGCGCGGGCGAACATTTTGTTTTTGAAAGTGCGACGGCGAAGCGACGATGACGCGCTGAGCGCAAACGGCCGCGCGATGCGCTTAGTATTTGAAAAGACGGTGCGCAGGTTGACGCCGTGACCCCATGCGCCGAGTGGCGGCGAAGTCGTCGGTCGGTTGGCACTGCCAACTCAACTACTTGATTACTAAGCGCGCTCTTTCTGTCTTCTTTTGCTTAGGAAACGTTTTTCTTGGAGCTTCATGCTTTTCATCCTCTATAGTCGCTGGTTCATTGTAGTTTTTCGAGGCTTAGGAGTAGGATTATGGCTAGGTGACAGTGATCCGGCTCATTAAAGAAGCAGAAAACTGCTCTTTTTTTCTCATTCGTTGTTAAGCGCAGGATCTAGGAGGTAGAGATTTCTTGTTGTTGAATTTGTGCCACTCGTATCCCATATTCTTCTAGACAAGATTCTTGCTACTTGATCTGTGACGAGTGTCAGCCGATTATACCAATTGTTGATCTCGAACAGTACGCGAGTATTGGTAGCAATATTAATTGTCAAAATTTGTATTCGCGCGCAGTAGAATTCGAACAGTACATGTAAATTGTTTACACCGGTAAACGGAAAACCGGCAAATTTTGATTGCTATAAATGAATCACCGTTAAAATCGAAACTGTTGTAAACGATAGCTACTATAAGCCTTACATGCCACTATCATCACGTCAGCAGCGTGTTTACTCTCACTACCTGCCGCTTACGAAAATCGGCCGTATTCCACGCAATAAAATATTTGTCAGGATCCTAATAGCATACATATTGCATGAGTATTCCTGTTGAGTGAGGAGCGGAACAGTTTGGTTGGCACTGCCATCGTCACGACCGTTTCGCCGCTCGCTCCGACTGTCGGCGCGGTTTGCTTGCGAATCTCATCGCGTCCATTTCGTTCGCTTCTCCCGCGCGCTAGCCTGGCGAGAATCGCTCGGCGCGCGAGGGTCTCTTTTACCCGGTCGAGTCGCGCTCCCATCTCGAGTGCCACCTCCGGCCAGGTCGGACGTCTCTGCGTCGTGATTTGATCGTCGCTGCCAATGTAATTCCGAGTTTTTCTGTAGCTATTTCATATTCTGTTAGGTTTGGCTGTTATTGAGAGCTTTGTTGGTTGCGAATGACCGCAGCAATCTTTCTCTGGCCGGTGCGGTGGCCTCAGGCGGTCCGAGTTCTTTTTCATGTTCAGATGGAAGCTAGTCGTTATTGCCTGGTGAAAGTGGTCCGCCACCCGCCAGGAGTATTGTCTAAACTTGCAGAAGCCTCTGTGGGCATTTGCAGCATCTGAGATTTGTGTTTTGTGGTCCAATTATCGCAGAGCACTCTGCATTTTGCAGATTTTTGACTTTCAGACAGCCTGAGGCTTCGAAATATAAGCGAATCTGCGATGTTCGAGAGATATTATCAGAGAGAGAGCTGAATTTTTAAAGTTAGCTATCGGATGACTTAGACATTAGACTTTCTTCTAGCGTCTCATACTGTTGCAACAGTTTCAAATAATAATGTTGTAAAATGGAGCGATAGTCACTTCATTTGAATATGCGCCAAGATATATTCCACCATAGCTTAGCATTTATGAACAGCGAGCAACACCATCCGATAGTGATCGAGCGGCGCTCGTCATTCTCCACTGATCATTTTAGAAACCACAGGCGGTAGCAATAAGCAGCCCCGGACAGCGCGCAGGTAAAGTGAAGTCTGAGATTGACAGCGGGACGAGCAATGTGTTTTTGTTTGTGAGCACAGCGAGAGTGGAAGTGAGCAAGCGGCCCGATCATAAAACCGCTCTTCTAACGGCGGCGTTTCGCTTTGCGCGCCGATCTGCTTGCCAAATTGAACGCCACTGCCCTCTTGCGCGCTTATACTGTCAAGCGCCTAACACGCGTACAAAATGTTTTACTCTCTGCGAGGTTGTTCTCGCAGCCCGATTAATGCATGGAGCTGAATTCTGTACGGCGATTTACAGTAGATGCTAAACATATTGTGCTAGTGTTAGGAGCTTGTCAACTGCTGCTAGGCGCGCGAATTTCCGCTCTTCTTTGAATAGGCCCATATTTCTCTCAGATGTGGTACCAGGATGTCCAGAGGGAAGAGATCGAGGTCGGGTTTACAACTTTCAGACCTCGTGCGTTCGTTCTCAGGTCGGGCGGATGATCGTATAACCCTCCTCTCGTACATTACCCCGTCCGACTATGGTCAAAATATTGCGATCAGTAACAAGAAATCGAGCCAGATACTCTAGTTGGCGAATGTAAGGTCGCTTTTCGGTGCGAAAACGCCGTTTTTCACCAAGAATGATAGTCATTTCTTGATTTTTGCGTGTATAAATTGATATAAAGAAGCAAGACTGACTATCAAAGCAATTTTGCTTATTTAGCCTTAGATAACGCGTTACTGATCGGAAAGTGTTGACTATATACTCATGGTCGATTGGGCTTAGGATATAAATCATGACGAGACCTTAGCGCGAAACCGTTCTTCATCCTTCAGTCCGAATATTTGTATGTGCTTGAATCGAAGAAACAACGAACGCGAACTGGGGTTTGTAAATGGCGCTGAATAGCGTCTTGCTACAGGCGCCGCGCGAAAGCGGGAGCGGTGCCTTTTTGTATTCAAAGGTCCTGCGCGCGTTAAATTCTAGCATCAATCGCATTGTAAGGGCTAATGTTGCCTTCGACGATGATCGTATTTCACAGATTTTGTGTTTCTTATATTAGGTCTTTCACTTTTAAAGTATAAAGGGACTGGACTAGGTTTCAACCTAGAGGCCATGCTCGCTTCCGCGATGCTAGTAGAACAAGAAAATTTAGTTGTCGGCGCCTGTAGACGCATAAAAAGAGCTTTGAAGGGCGTTAGCGAGCTTGCATTCTATAGCTTCAGTTTAAATGTAAACGTTACCCAATCTCCGTGGACCCGTGAATTATTACTTATTTCTTTAGGAAAACTCAGTTGAGTTAAAATAGAATAGTTGTATTTTGCACATATATTGATATAAATATTTATGCAAAGCATACGCACATTAGCAAGATTTTTCGAAATTCTATGTTTAAGATTTTTAGACATTCCTTATTTAAACATTCCAAAAATTGTTTACAAACCTTTCTACTCCGTCTAGAAACAGTTCATTGCAGCGGAGCTGTCCATTAGACCAATTCCATATCCCGCACTGCAGCTAAAGTGGTACTTAACGCAATAATAAAGCATATCCCTTAAGCACAACGTTACCTAAATTACGTCATATGAAATCAGATGTTTTCATAAACTATGTCATATGACTGAATGTTTTCGTAAGGAATGTTCTGCAAAATAAAAAGGCGGAGCCCGGTGGCTTGGTGCGTTCCCTCTGGTCTCGCGCCGGTCATACTTCCGCCATGTAGTGCGCGGTACGTAGTGTAACTCATCCGTCTCCCCTCTTCCTTCCAAACGCTTCCGGAGCAGTTGTTCAATCCTCGGCCCCCTTTTTATTATTGAACGGTCGCCACCATCGGCTGATCATTGTTCTTTGTCTCGACTCCCTAAGCACTGTTGTTTGGCGGTTGGTACGCGGTGGTTTACCAAGTTGCGTTCTGTTTTGATCTTCTTATCCTACGAGGCATTTTTCTTGGCATCTTGTCTTTTTCGACATGAGTTTGGGTTTCTTGACGCGTCGGCTTTATCGCGGACGGAAGAAGGTTGTTCGCATTTCATCCTACCTAATACATTCTATTTTATCGTAATTCGTCGCTTTTGCATTCAAATTCGTCAGTCCTGCATATCATTTTGTCATCTCTGAATTTAATTTGAACGCATGGTTGACGAATTTGAGTGTGAAAATAAGGAATTATGATGAACGACCCTTTAAACCGTTATAAAGCGCTGTTTGAAGGCAATAGAAATTTGAGTGCCCTCGAAGCGTGCTCTAGTGGACAGGATGTACTGAATGAGCGTCTCTATTTTATGACGGTGGGATGTGCACTTCATACTGCGCACGATAAGCTTTCAGAATACAGCGTCCTCAGTTCTGTTTGACTTCTTGATATCCATTTCTGTAGTTCTTGAACTCCATTAACTGCTTAATGAGTGAAAGCGTGAAAACGTTTAATGACGTCATTGATCGCTGATCGGTTTGAAGTTTAATGGACTGTTTTTGTTGCAGACGCCAATGACGGAAGAGGACGATACGTCTGCAACGGCGGCGGCAGCACCGCCGTCCCCAACCGGTGAAAACAAAGGCACCTCCCCGCCAGCCAAAACTCCTGCTGAAAGGTGAGTTGATAAATGGTCAGTCACAATCACAGGGTTTACCTGTCCGTACCATCAACCAGCAATGCGGACTATGCCTCCGTTCGCGGTGTGATGCGGTAGAGAGCAGCTTAGATTAAGAATTAATTATATGTTTACTGGTAATTGCTCAAATTATGGCATGGCGTTGTCATATTGAAGTGCAAAATGCGCTTAAGAGTTGTCACGCAGCAACAATCGTAATGGTCATGTCAAAAGACTCGTATCGCGGTACTCAATCTCAAGGTTTTTGCCACATCCGGTCTCATTATGCCTCTACATAGAAATATTTGTTGGACATTGTAAAGGTGTTTGTTTGCGCCTTCACGCTGATTGTTTCCCAAGGCCGTGGTTATATTCCAAAATATGACGCGTTATTCGGCATTTAAAATGTCATATTGCCTTTTTGGTTGTATGATATCGATGCATTCATGATTTTTAACGATATTATGTCGTTTTTATAGTCTAATACGGAGAAGCCAGAATGGTTGATATATCTTGTAACACGTCGAATTTTGGAATTAACAGGCGGTCTGAAGATTCAGCGGACGGCTTGCATCGTTAAAATAGTATTGAGGCCGCGTATCTGCTCAAATAGTATTGTATGCCTCCACCAAAATATTGCATGCTCGCCACAAATCCTTAAAACTTCTGTCTGCCTATGCCTTCAAGCCTGGGGGCTACCTTAGCAAAGTCGCCAAGCTTAAACCCGAAGCAGCTTGAAATGACAATGGAGATCGTTTATACCGGTAAATAGTGGACCGATAGATTTTGACCGGTATATGCAGTTTACCGTTGCAAAAAATAATTGTACTGTGCAAAATATAGGAGGCCAAAAATTTAGGACCAATCAAACCTAACATCCTCATAAGCAAATTAGCGATCTATGCTGCACTACTATAACCGGCTTCTACTGTAGTAAGTATGCGATATTGTGACCATATCGCATAAGCTCCTAGCCCGCTGTGAAGCGCAACGTTCGGTTGCCCCGCGACTCTCCAACAACGGCAGCAGGAAAGCGCAAAAGAGAGCGGTCGGAGTTTCTCAACCGACGCCCTAGGTCTTACGTCGGCCCGGTGAACGAGCGGACGCACGTATTGGCAGGGCAGTTGGTTTCCACGTGCACGTTGTGCGTGCGCAGTATTGATTAGTTGCCCGCAGTCACACGGCGCGCACTGCTTTGGGCGGTCTTTTGTGTGCCACTGCCCCCTCCCCCCCCCCTTCGCTCGTCTGCCTGCGTCGCTCCTCGCCCTACACGCGCGCGGTGCGATCCGAATCGGGCGGTGACGACTTATTTTCCTCTCCCCGGTGGCCTTGTACTCTTCGATTTCGGCTCTCCATCTCCTTCCCTNCAAGAACTCTGAACCCGTTGCTGATATTGAACCGGTTGGCTCATCAGACGATGGCCGCGAATTAAACAACAACGCGCTTCAAGACCCGTCGGGTAATAAGCAGCCGATTGAAAACGCTCAAGCGGAGACAGTACCGATCGACGAATCGCCGACCAAAGACGCAGAGGTCGACAAGCCCATTCATGACCCAGAATCCGTCGATATTCCCTCGCATGCATCAGCTCCCGATCAAGCGCCATTGCCTGGCGCGGAAGTGAAAGAAGAGCTGCTTGAGGACCCTCATCAGGCAGAGAAATCGCTGCAAGACCCCCATCTGTTCAACAGCTGGCAGAAGAACCCGCTCTCGTCGGAAGAGTCGCCTTCAGCGGCTGTCGACAATCCGCTTCAGGACCAGGGCGCCGTTCCTGCGGACACTTCTTTGTCGGCACCTCTGCTCGACGAAAAGGAAAAACCCCTCGACGATCCCGCCCCAATCGACAGTTCCCTTCAGGACTCAACGCCTGTTGTTGATAAGCCTCTCGAGGACACAGCTCCCGTTGAGAAATTGTCTCTCGACGAAGCTCCGGTTGAGGATCTGCCGCAAGACCCTGAGCCGGTGGTCGAAACGCTTCAGGACCCGGCGGTGATTGAGAGCGCTCAGCCGGCAACAGCGCCAGCGGAGGACGTCGTTGACTCAGCGGTAGAAGAGAAGCCGCTAGAAGTGCAGCCACCGACGGATTCGTCGCAACTGGACTTGTTGGACGTCAACGAATCGCTGCTCGACTCTTCCATATTAGGGGAGACTGTGAAAGAGATAGCAGAAGAAACGCCGGCGAAGCCCCTTGACGACTTCTTTGACGCCCCCTCCAACACCTCCGACCACCCTACGCTCTCCACGCTGGCCGACCCGGTCATCCTCGAGAACACCCCCGTCGCCTCCGAGTCGCGCCCCATCGACGAGAGCGTCATCGACTTGGCCACCGCCTGCGGCCAAGAGTCCGTGTTGCTCGACGAAATCTCCTATTTCCAAGACGCCAATGCGTATGTAATGGCGGAGCAAGAGGACGCGTCTGTTAATGGCAGTGCCGACGCGACTCCCGTCCAACCTCAGCGCTCTAGAGCAGTGTGAGTGCCATTCGCATTTTGTGGACGCATTTTTGACCGTCCACTCGGGTTACGCGCCGCGGTGTGTACGTCGATTTTGTCTTAGAGGTGCGCGTAATATGGCCTCTGCTTTGTAGGCTCAGTTACTCGTATAGCAATTAGCTGGCAATTCGAATTGTTAGTATTGCCGAGGTTTTGTTTTGGTGTAGACTAGGAGAGAACGGGAATATTGTATCCGTCTTAAGAAACAGAAATTAACGGATGAATTTAGGACCGTGTTAGTTTATCGAAATCACATCGGCGTACCCTGAGACTGGCGTTTTCAATGATAATAGTGGATTTGATGACAGTAACACGATTTTATGTATGAAAAGAATGGTTCGTTTATGTAATTTATTCCGGTGTTTTGGCGAAATTCTTTTTCTAATTTGCAGCTGGGGCCACTCCTATTTTCATGCGGTTGATGTGAACTGTTCAGATCAAAAACTTTATCATTTTGAGTTTATTTTGCAGGAATTTGACTCGTGCTAGATGCTCTATAATCTAAAATGTTAACTCTTGAAAGTTCATTATTTGCCACACAATTTGTTAATCAATCTGAGCTGATTTTATCACAGTATTTCGCAACAAATTCAATTACCCTATGCTTCGTGCCTTTAGGTTTACTTAAAAGCGCAAAGATGACGGGTTAGTGATTCATCTAATCTGCAGGGTTGATTCAAAGACGATAACGAAGACATCGAAGAAGGCGACTCAGAAGTTGCCCGAGGCGGTCGTCGCTCCGTTAAAGCAGGAGACGGCGCCGCCTGAGGTAGAAGAGATGGCTGTTGCGGACACGGATCGCTCCGCTAATGTATCCACTGAAAATGAATCGCTCTATATGGACGCCGAGGCTTTCCACCAGGAAGAACTTGATCCACTTGACGGGTAGGTGATGACGCGAGTCGAATAAGTATGGGAGAGCTAAGTTAACTGAATTTTGGCCTCTACTCTGGATATGGGGACAGGTGTCTCGCGATATACGTCTCTATGGGGAAGTTTGTATTATCTGATATACGATTGTACTGATTTCACAACTGTCGCGACCAATCGTCGTCTTTTCGGAAATAGTGCAATTTTGGGTAACAGATCGATCAGAAATAATATTGCTGTTATTTCAGTCTTTCAATTTGATCATTCCAAATGGCAGATTTTGATCCCTTGGCGATTTCCTTTCCTATCAGCCATATTTCCACGGTCCTTTTTACCTTGACTTTAATCTGCTTAGCGAAATTCTTCTTCGCTTGTTCGAAGTGCATTACTAAAACGAAGCAACTTTTTATTCGATATGGCAAGATCTTTTATAGCTAAAATTTGTCGATCAGTAATCGGAAATCTTGGATATAATACGGGCCAACTTCATTGGAAGTCGATAGCGCTTCTTTTGTCTAAGTTATTGTCGTAAACAATAAGAAACAACTATCATTTTTAGTGAAAAACAGTGCTAAAGCACTGAAAAGCGTGCCTTGCCAAGTATGGCGTCTTGTCATCCAGTTACTGATCGAAAAATTTTGACTGTAGTGAAGGATTGATAAAGAAATCTAATTCCAATAGACTTGAAGTATTTCAAGTTATCGTCGGGCTTGACTGAATATTAATGATTGCTGTGTGGCTGCCGGTAGCCTGCCGCGTGGCGGTTTTGTGTGCGTCGATTTGCATGAATACTACTGACTGATACGCTGGCTGATATTGGTCATCAATTAGTACATCTCTTGACCATTTTTGCAGTCCGACGCCGTTCGATCGCAATAATCGGTTGAACCGCACGTGGACGAGGTATTTTTATCGGTTCAGTATTGAAAGCATGTCAAAACCTTTCCCGCCGACCGATATGAAATTGTTTTGTCTTTTGGAGGAAAATTTCTACGCTATTGCGAATAGTATTTGCTGATACCGAAATCTTTTGGATAAAAACTGTACTCCATATCATTTAGTGTGTCGAACTCGAGTATGTGAAATTCAGTGACTCGGGTACCATGTGGAAACTATTCCAGAGTTTTGCAAAATTTCTGTCCGGTTTACAGTAGCATACCATTTGATTGATCCACAGCCAAATTTTGGGAAGCCTGTTTTGACATGGCTTGAAATATTGGCCTTTAATTACTGTGCTTTTTATTAAATGCACGAGAGATTTTGTTTCAACTCTGTTGCACACCTTGATTTAAGTTTTATCGCGCAACGCCGCTATCATTTTGATTTAATTTAGCTTTGGGCCCCGAATGCTTCAATTTTTGCGAAATAGCATTCTTCATAATTGTTTTAAGCTCGGCGTTTCTGTTTTATTAACGATCTTTAAATGTTGATCTTCGGCTCTAAACGACCAGTTGCCTTTGACCAGCGATTTTTTCGCAGTTTACTGGCCAAGAAGTAGTACTGGGAGAAGTTATTAGCCTCTTAAGTTTTTTTAGTTCACCTCTCTCGTAAGTATGATCAAACATTGCGGGGGGAGGGGATTCCCCTTTAAATTCCACCGTCTATGATCACATCATCCTCTGCGAATGGCGAAAGCAATGGCCTATACATTCCCCTCTTCTATCCAATTGTAAGGGTGGCTATCAAAAATAGCGCCACCCATAACTTCTCATTAACCAACAGTTGCGTGACATTGCACAGCTGTTGCCTTAACAAACCACATGGACCGATCGATGAAGCGGGCGCATTTGAAGTCAAAGTATTGATTTTCGTGTCCCGCTGTCGTGTAGCGCTGCGCTCTGCGTAATTTCTTTCCGCGAACGGCGACGCACGCTCGCTCGGTGGTCGCCGCCGGCTTGTTACTGATACGCAATTCTCTATTCGTTTGCTCGGATGCCTCAGTGTGCGTGCGTTAGCTTGCTCGTCGTTGTGGTGATCGTGCCTCTTTGAAGTTAATGCTTGCTCGATGACTCACCCCGAGGCCTTGGTTTTGTAAATTTTAGAGAAACGATAGTAGTAGGCGCTAAATTGAATGAGCCTCGAGATTTCGCTCGAGGCTGCGTAGCGAGATTGGATTCGCTTGGCGTCAAGCGGTACTTTTGATTCATGTGAGAATGGTTTTGTCAAATTGAATCTCTCGATTGAGTTGGATTGAAGGGAAACTTCGGTGATCCATACTTCTATGGGAATGTGCATTACTTTTTGTATCGCACATGACAAGCTGACTGCGAGTCACATCTGTTTTTACCATTAATTAACTTACCGCCAGGCAGTCTTGTTATGCGCAACTAAAAATAAAATATTCAATGCACTCCGTAGATGTAGGAAACAGTAGCTCCTTTTTAAGCGCCGAATGCTTCGTTATTTTTCGATATTCTCTCGACTTTGTTTGAGAGAGTCTAAATGGGCGTAAGGAAAGTTAATAAACTTCGATCGGTTTCTCACCCTAGCATTCGTGTGTGCCTGCGTGCTTGAGTCTTGCGAAAGTCGTTGCATTGCCGATGACAATCTTGCTCTTCCCACATTTCTAATGCTTCTATGCGTGCAAGCCACCACGGCATTAAATGGATGAGTTGATGGATTGGAATTAGTTAGTGTCTTTTAGGGATGATTTGTTGAATATGAAAACGCCAAGCGCGAGTCCGCATCGCGCAGAGCAGCAACATAAGGAAAAGGAGGCCTCCGTTATTAAGGAGGCGCAAACGACCGTCGTCAAGAAGAAGCCCACCACTGACCGCAGCTATCTCATGCAGAACGCCGACGCTTCCGCGATCGGCGCCGAACTGGAGGCTATTACGCTGGCCGCTAAGCAGGTTGGCATCTTGCCAGTTTATTGTAGTATAGTCGAACATCCAGCTTTCTTTGATATAGAATAATATAGCACGAATTTGATTTCGTTTTAAAGGGGAATTTTTCACTTCTAGCTGAAAGGAAAGTAGCGTACAGTGTTTTTAGTTATATATGACAAGCTGTTTAACGGTAAATTAATTACGATTCAGTGTTATTTAATTCGTAGTCGACCATATGTAAGCAGCAGAGAATATTTTACGTTAGATTCCTTTCAGCTACAAATGATCGGAAGTACCTTATAAATGCTCAACGTACAGGTTTAAGTGAACTTCGGCTTAAACGAATTAACTTCCTTAAAATACAGAATATCATAAATTTAAACGTTTTAGTTTTGTGAGCATTGTTATAATTGAGCATATATTAGAGAATCGCGTACAGAAGCTCTCACTCTCTTAATTTTTCACCATTGACACGGCGCAATTATTTTTTATGCATGCCACTTGAGTTATTCGTTTTTATTTAAGTCGGAATGCATTTCTTCGGATTCTGTCGCCTCTCTTTCGCTGCTTTCCTTGGATCAGATTCAGTTGAATGAGGTGAGCGCTGCACAGAGTTATTCTTTCTGATTCTGTCTTTGGTGAAGAATATTCAATTCGAGGTTGTCTCTGTGTGATTAGAAAACTTGTCAACAAACACCACTACAAATATCGTCGCAGTTTCTTAGTCAGTAACAAGAAAATTAAGTGTTAATCCAGTAGCAATACAGTTTATTACTGCGAACGCCACAGCGAACGTGCTCATTTATTCACACTAAGCGTGCTTTGGTGCTCCCTGAGGCTCTCTGTTACTGACTAAGAAACTTGGACTATACTTCATTTCTCGCACTTCACTGCGCCTACTAGCGGCTATCGGTTGCGTGCATGTGCCCTAATTTTCTTGCTTTCTTTCAAGTCGGATTGCGTTACTTCTGCCACTCCTGTCACTACCACGGAGCTTCCTTTCTTCGATATTTCCGAGCTCAAGGAGGTGAGCGTTATTCAGGGTTTACCTATTAGACCAAAAGCGATACTCAAATAAAAGGTGCATCTTACAATCTTTTTCTATTCGGATACTAATGGTTGATTTCGAGAGAACATAGGTTTACGGTGATCGCTAACTATCGCTCTTACTAATTATCGCTTCTTTGCTAACTCTATCTTGCCGAAAATTAAATGCTGGAGATTAACCATCGGCTAACACGTGCTCAATTGCTATCGAGAAATATCAGATATAATTATAGACGTTCTTTGGTAGAGCGTGTAAATAGCGATTGAATAAAAAATGGAAAAATACATATTTTGATTTGAATAAGTATGGTGTGAACTTGGTGCACTCTTACGCCATATGTATGTTATGACCTTTGTAATAATATTTAAAATTTGATTGCCTCGTCTGCTTGCGCTTGATCGAATCTCATTTCACTCTGAATGTCTGCAGGTTACTGGTGCCGATAGCAAACTGATCGATGAGGTAGCCAACAAGCTTCAACTTCAATTCAAAACCATCTTGCTGTCCAAAGAACGCGAGTACACCTCGAAGGAGCATAAGGTTAGAACTTTTACATAAGCTTTCCTATTTTAACATTCTTGATTCTTCGCTGGGGTCGATGAAGAGAACTCGTCAAAATGACTATAATTAAGTACAACCCTCAATAATACTTATTAGAATAGGAACTACTGCGTATTCAGGAAAGAAGAATATATTGGATAGCAAACCGGAATGAAATCTTGAATAAGTACTTTATTATATAACTGTCTCAAATGTACGACAATAATTTACGAGGTATTTTTTCAGCTGTCGCAGGCGTTAGAGAAGAAGGAATACGAGCTGAAGATGGAGAAGCGTGAAAACGCCGTCAATAAACAGAATGCCGCAGAAATGTCTGTCGTGGTCGCAGAGTACGAGAAGACCCTCGGCCAGCTCATGAGTAAGTTCTCTCGTATGAATATGGCTGAGTTCTGATTCAGTCGCCGTACGATCGCGCCTCATTCCGCCCTTGCAACAAAATCTATACCGAAAGTTCGCGTCACTGTCTCAGTCCGCTTGCAGCCAATTTCGTAAAAAAAATTTGCAATTGCGCGTTATCGCCGAATTGCAAGCGTGGTGATTAAGCGGAAAATACTGAAAATAACTAGATAAGAATCAATTATCACGCTTGAAATTGTGCGAAAAATAGCCAGGGCACATTTTACTCGATCGGATGACGCACTCATTGATTATCAGTTGATCCGTCAGTCAACGGCGATGCATGAGTTGAGTTACTTGCATTTTCAGGCCAGATGGAGTCTGGTAAACGAGTGAACGGCGTGGCCGCTGGCTCACCGGACGCGGACTCTCTGCTGAAGGAGCGCAACCAGCTGGCTGAAGAGCTGCAATCCATGGAGAACTCCTTCGGCGATATGTACAGGCGATACGAGAAGCTCCGACAAGCCACTGAGGATCTGCGAAAGGTCGCTAATCTTTTATTAATTGTTTGTATTGTAATGCTATGTAGAGCGATTAGCGATTTCTGGTTAGTATTTTGATAGATCTTCACTCTGTCATAGGATTAAAGGATGTTGTGCTATTAAAAAATCAAAGCTTCACGATCTTTCATAATGATTCGTCACTCTCGCAGTCAGTTTTATCATCGCTGCACTCAATTAAAACGCTAGTTTGACAATATTGAATACGAAAGTGACGATTATGATAAATAACCCTGTGTTTATCTATTAAGACAATGAGTTAATGGGATTAGTCGACGCTAATTTTGTTGCAGAATGAGGATACGTTGAAACAGTCGGTCGACGATTATCAGCAGAAGCTGAAGAGGGCCGAAGATCGCTTCACTCGCCTGCGCGAACACGCAGAGGATAAACTCGAAAAGTACGTTGCTAATTCTATCTTTCTTTCTTGTACTCAAAATTTCCTTTACCTACATAAGCGTTTCGCATACTAACTTTATAGGGGAAACTTTTCGATCAGTAACGAGCGTCGAGACCAAATACCGTAGAACGCTAAATTTAGCCTATCTTTAGCACGCGGTACGTCAAGGAAAGTCTCAGGAATGACTGTTTTGCCGTTACTGAGTGAAAAGTTTTCCCTACAGTAATCTTGATTTATATGGTCTTCATTTTCGTAATTTTCAAACAGCTTAAGAAGATATTTTTCCTATCGAAATGTTATTAGACTCTTTGATTATAGGGAACATTTTTCACTCAGTAACGGCAAAACAGTCATTCCTGAGACTTTCCTTGACGTACCGCGTGCTAAAGATAGGCTAAATTTGGCGTTCTACATTTATTTGGTCTCGACGCTCGTTACTGATCGAAAAATTTCCCCTATAGAGCTCAGTTTATGACGATTCTTCCCTGAATAGATCACCTTAATTAGCTGTGTATTTCATTTTATCGAGCGATAAAACGAACGCTTTTCGATTTCAGAGCTAATCAAGAAATCGAGCGATTGATGAAAGCGCGTGATACGGACACGATCGCTTTGCGCGCCAAACTCAAACAGCGCGACGCACAGGTCGACGCCCTCGAGCGGTCCTTGGAGGCGAAGGTTAGAATTGTTTTTGTTTGTCAACTATCTTGGTTTTTTTCTTAATCCGTAATAAGAAAATGATACGTACCTCCCGTAGCGATAAAGGGCAATAGTGTGAACGCCACAGAAGCTGTGCTCAGTTTAGTTTTCGATACTAAGCGTGCAACGGTGTTCCCTGCGGCTATCTGTTACTGACTAAGAAATTTGTACTATATGTTTAGTGATAATGCAGAATTAGTGGTAATAATCCAGAAATGTTATTACAGTAACATTAGTTTTCTGAAATTTGCCCCTGTGCATTCATTCAGAACAAGATTGCTGTGTTTGCAGTCATCATTCAAACTTGTCTCTTTTCAGCAACGCGAAATCCAGGAACTAACGAGCATCTGCGACGAGCTGATCCAGAAGGCGGCGAACACAAGCGACTCGGAGCTCTCATGATATTCGCGTCGAGACCCGAAATATTTGATCAGTTATGCCTCGATTGTTCATCTTAACTGGCTTGCATGCGTGCGCCGAGTTTCCCTGCAGCGGGTTGTGTGAAGACTATACTGTACACCGTGTGTATGAACGAAAGTGACGGAGAATTTGCTTCCTGCTGTGTAGATGCTTGAACGACTTGACAATTATGATGATCTGCTGTCGTGTGTATAGTTTTCGGTTCTCTTATTGCACTAATTGGGCTAAAGGGCGACCGGTACGCGAAGGCTACCGTAATCGAAGGCGCGTGATTTGAACTGATTTACGTAAGAGTTTGTGGCCAAAACGATGCACTACGGTACTATTTGAATGCAAAAATTATAATCAGACGAGAATCGCTTTAGGACCTCACTCGTACCGGTCGCCCTTTAGCCCGATTACTTATTGCATTCGTTCATCTCCCCCTCTTCGCTCACGCCCTATACCCTGGTATTATGTTGGAACGGCGAAATTCAATGTGATTTCTTTTCTATTATGCAATCATATATGATAGACTTTTTTGTGGCAAAGTAAGAATCGCTTTTCTTTTTCCCCATCATTTCGTTTACATCTACTTCAATCTCTGTTTGTTCGATTGTCGACTGCTCTTTGGCTTGCGTTCGGTTTGTGTTTTCTCACTGTATTAATTATGAATTTTTCAACATCCTCGCAGATGGCAGTGCATGTGTATTAATGAGCAGTTGCGTGTTGTTGGCATTCTTTCAGTGTAACGCCCAAGTAACTGAAATTTTTCTCTTTAATTGAAAAAGAATAAAAGATAGCAGCAGTTGAAAGGCGTTTTCGTACATTACAATCAGCGATTTTTATTTGAAGTCGTATGCGTCTTTAAACGCGCAATATCTCAAGTGACTACATTGTAAAGAAGCAGTAGCGTGGCATTGGAGTTTGATTGGGTTATGACGAGGTTGTTGAAATGGAAAGCAAGACGGACACGGAGTTGATGGGTAACTAATGAGCGAAGAATCTCTCAAAATTGGCATTTGCTACGTAATAGCTAAGCTATACAATCCTGTTCGATGTTTGTGTACAGATATTGCGCACAAAACAAAAGTTTTGCACCAGCAATCGCTGAAAATAGCGAAATTCTCAAGGCAAATTCTTATTTAAGAAAATTTTTAGCGCAATACTGATGTTATTCCATATATCATATTTGAATAGCACATTTTTGCCTCGACATACATTTGTAAGCGTGTAGCTATTCACGTTTACTGTAGCTACTGAATCGGTTAGCATCAGGAATGAGCGTGTTATTTCACTGTAGAAGTATTCAAAACTGATATTCTCCGTTGTTAGTTAATTGCTCGGTCTGCTGTCCCTGAATCATGGACACTACCGCGCTCTTCCGCGCTTGCACCAAGGCGATGCGTATGAGAAAGAAAAAGGAAATTGAAGAAGACAAACCAAAAGTTCTTCACGCTCCTTGCCCATATTCGAAGCAAGCCAAAGAAATTGTGAGTTTACAGTCAAAATTTGTCGAGCAGCAAGAAGAGGCGTGTTATTGAATAAGACTTCGGAAGTCGATAGTGCTTCTTTCTATCAATTTATGCACGTAAGAACCAAGGAATTACTATCATTCTTTGTGAAAAACGGTGTTCAACCACCGAAGAGCGAGCTCATTTTTGCCGATTATTTCTTGTTATTGATCGAAAAATTGGGACTCTACCAGAAAGTTCTGGTTGGTTTTTTTTGTTGTGCTAACTGATGGGGCTCTTTTTCAGGTTGCCGATATCACTCAGCTGCGAGACTTTCTCCTCAAGAATCGCAAGGAGTACGTCAATGTTAAGTAAGTGTCTTTCTCTGCCAACTAATCATTTTCAAAAGCCGTTCACGTTTCATTTAAATCGATGCTTGAGACTCCTTTCATTAACCATTCATTCTCACTTAAATGTAATAGCATCTGATGATCATGGAGAATGCGTTTTTGCCGATTTATTGAGCGCTGGGATGATTCGATTTGCTAATAGGTCGAGGTTTGGAGTTTAAATATGACGTCAAGCCGCCTTTTAACAAATGCTCTTTTATATTTAAAGTATATCGACGGATTGTCGCTCTCCATTGTGAAGATTGTAGATGACGATAAACATGGCTTTTAATTACTAAATTTGCCAAGGTCTTACCCTTATTTAAGATTAGGGTTTCGAAGTATACGCCCTCGAAATAGTGTTCAGCGGCTTAGCGTTACTAATTCCTGTCTTGCTGCAGTTTTCTCACGCTTTTTACTGTGAAATTATTCACGATTTTGCGTACCAATTCACCATGTTTACGTTCAATTTTTTCATCCTTGTGCCCAGTTTCGTCATCTTTGCATACGATATGATCGCAAGGTGGACGAAATGGTATTCAAATTTGACGAATTGAGGCGAAATATGTTTAAATATCATTCCTTTAAAACTATTTATCATTTAAACTATTCGAACTACATTGCAGTCACTTGTCGTCTATGTCGAGTGCCTTGTCGGATTTCGACCGAGATCGGATCGATTCGGATGCGGAGGCGGCCATCCGCTCTTGTAGTCAGCTGGTAAAAAGCCTCGAACGCTCTGGTGAGTACTACGAAAGATTATTTCGAAGTATTGAAAAACAATCTAAAAATATGTTTTTTTTCTCATTCTTTGTGGATTATGATATCATTTGTTATTTTAATCAGAAGGATAAGAATTGTGAAATTTGTGCGTCGGAGAATTAAATTAATCGACATTTGTCGATTTGAAATTTGCGAAATCAGTTTTGTTCCGAACTGATGTTAAAAAAACAGTTTTTTAGAATTACTGCTTCATTTTGAGTTAGAAATACTTTTGCTTTGACAATTCTTCGGGTGGGTCAGTGTGTTTTATCGGTCATCCCTACAAATTTTTGCATTTTTCGATTGTTCACGTTTCTTTTCACTATTCATAAAATATTCATCGATTTCTTGTAATATTTTGACTCTCCTATCGCACTTGACTTTAAACACGTGTTTTCCCATCGACTGCAAATTTGGCTCTTTTATAAAATAGGTTTGTCTATATATTGAATTAACACAGTATTTCGCGTCTAGCTTATTATCACGGTTATCTCGGAGATTTGCAGTGAAATCCGATGAAAGCTCTCAGCCGCAGCTCCATCGACACCGTCAGATTATGATTGAGGTCCTCAATGCATATTTGAAAGGCAAGTCCTACTTTATCTGATTTCGCTGTTCATGGCCAAATGCGTCAGTACCGCTAATTTGCCTTAGTCAATAATTTACATTTTTCCTGATGAATTCAATATGTGTCAGTTCTGTTTTAGCAAGGATACTTTTCAATTCAGAGAGGTCATTTTTCGAGTCAGATCAATATAAAAATGTTTTCTTTCGATTGAAAAGTGTTCATGTAAAAGTCGAAATGGTAAATGCGTTAAAAAACCGCGCAAATGTTCATGATATTTTGCCCGATCAACCGCTATGACGCGGACTTTATTCAGGCATTGACTCCGCAACGAAAATTGACCATATCCACGCTAATGACGTCATTATACTGCAATACCTTTTCAGCGGTCTGCCGAATATACAGCGAACAGCGAGCAGTGCGAGTGAAGAAGGCGTCGGACATGAAACGAATGTCCCGCTTGTCGGCGCTCGTGAAATCGTCGGCCGCCAGACCGAAACCGCCGCCGTTGCGTCCATCCACTCAAGGCAATGTTGCGCTCGACGATGATGTTCAGTCCCACTCCCTCGATCCCGACCATCCTGGATTGCGTCATCGCAAAATGTCCAGTGATGTCGCTTCGCACGGCGATGAGGTTTGTGTCAGATTGGGGGTAAATTTTTCTATCGTTTGTCCCGCTAAGCCCCAGGGTCAGCTTTTTGCTGGTGGGTATGAGCCCGCCATTTGCATGCGACAGTGAATAATCCGGTCGGCCGTCGCATGCCTGGCACCGGGTGTCGGATTGGGGGTGTACTTGACAAATTATACGTCTTGTTTAGAGCTGTAACGGGAGAGGAACAACCCCAATCCCAATTCAAACTATCTGAAAACTAACCCAATTACAGCTCTAGTCATATTTCATGTTATTTTATATATTGTTGACTCCTTTTAATTTAGAACAACGCAGCAAGCGATCGAGTGAATAGTGCTAATGTCATTTATCCAAAAGCCGCTTCAAAACGGGATGTGAACGACTGGGAAGATGCGAAGATTAAAGAGGAGGTGGAGAATTTCACGGAGGAGGAAAGACAACAAGTACCGTAGTTTATTTGATGCTTACGATTGCTTCCTTATGCAATTCACGCGTATTTCCCCTTTCAGTTGACGAAGGAAAACGATCAGTTGTTCCAGAAGGTCAATCTTATGGTCGACGAGATCCAGTAAGTAAGGAATGACTTTCTAGCACTTTTATGCGTATTGGCGACGCCCAATGCACTTTTTAACTCCCACGCAGTTCTGGGAGCAGGAAGTTTTGATATCGATAAAAGAAAGTTGAGCGCCGGAGCTGCGAATTTGATTTCTGTTTTCGTATATTGTCATCTAACAACTTCAATGTTAGTAGCACTTCGGGGAATTGTTGTTTGAAATTTGCTTGCGCTTGCTTTCATCCAATGTTACTGCTCTCATAATGAAGCGACAACAATATTGTCATATTTCTTCGTGTTCATGCATTAATTGATGATTATAATAAGTGTCCACATAATGCAACCACGTAAAGCTCCCACTTAAATCGTTCAGCGTTTATAACGCGGAGTTCACATCTAGAGTATGTTCAATCCCGTTCATTATGTCTACACCATTTCCACATTAGTAAGGACATTTACCGAATCCTATTGAACACATTGCTGCATTATCTTCTCAGAAAAGTGTCCACTTTGATTATCAAAAGGTCCTTATCAAAGTGGAGAAGGTATATAAGCAACCTATTGCCGACAATCGCTTGGCATTTCTCTTAATCCCCTTGAATTTCAGGCAAATTGAAGGCAAAGTGATTGAGATCGCGCGACTTCAAGAGGTGTTTACAGAGAAAGTGCTTGAGCAAGAGGGTGATATCTACCGGGTGAATGAGGTAGCCATTCACACGACCGAAAACCTCAAGTCAGGCAACGATCAGATCCGAGAAGCTCTGAAACACAAGGCCAGCATGCGGGTCTACATCATTTTCTTCCTACTTGTACTCACTTTCACGCTCGTTTTTCTTGATTGGTACAATCCATAATATTTCAACATCAAGGATTATAGTCGGGTCTATGAAGTTCTGGATTTTCGGTTTTCTAAAATTTTCAGATTTTTGGGAAGTGCCGATTTTTGTCTGTTCCCCAATCCTAGAGCATTCGACGATTGCAAGTGCGATTAATTTATTGAAGTCTCATAAACCGCAGTGCCACAAGCGGATTTCTTTTGGCGTCGAATGTGTTCCAATAACTGCTAGATTTTGTGATGTAAAGGTACAAGAATTAATAATGCATTCATGGTGATGGGTATTTCTTCGCTCATATTTTTAGTATATTTTAAGTATATTCGACGCTTTATCCCTCATCTAATACTTTTAGTAGTTCGGTTTACGAATAAAGCTGCGGTTTATGAGATTAATCGATTTCATCGGGATATGCATATGAATGATTGTATCACTATTTTGCTGATACGTGTAAAGCGGAAGAGGTGTCTTTGAGAGGATGTTATTTTTTGTTAAAATGACTTTTATCGCGTTGGTGGATAAAGACGCTGTGCAAAAATTTAAATTTTGTTAACGATCAATTGCAAATTATCACCTCCCTCACTGACCGTTCTCTGCTGCATATAAATGTGGCCTTGGTTGTTACACATTCGCCATTTATCAAATTTCCTTGAGATTAAGGAGTAATTTATGCGACGCTCTGCTGTGTATTGCTGTGCTTCCATCTATTATACGTATATATTTGCAAAACTTGCAATAAAAATTGAGTTAAGTTACTGATACTGTTTGATCGAGGTTTGTGCCTTGGACGAAGTTATATGTCAGGGAAACAAAACATAAGCAGAAAGAACGAGTTAGCATATGTGCCGAGACTTTGCTTTCATCCCACAAAGGAGGATACTACGAGTATAGTTTAAACTGGTAGAGGAGAACTGAAGCATCAGATTTTGGTATCGTCCCACATACGTTCAGCTGCAAACTTACATCTTTATCTATTGCTGCTTTTTCTTCCCCTTTCAGCTTATACAATATAAATTTGCAGTAGCAAAAGAATTGCGATTTTACGATGTTTGCTGTTTACATTTCTAAGCAGCAAGAAATTTCGAGTATGACCGTCGCGATCAATCGATCGTCGCGCCCGTCGATCAAATGTTCTCAGTGTCATTTGAATAGATGGAACATTGCATGAAATTGCTTTATCTTTGATCACCCTGTCGGAGTGAATGCTAAGCATCATCGTATTATTGAAGGCAAAGCTCTTATACATGTATACATGTGCTTTATAACTTTAAAACCTATAATCACTGATATAAGAAAGGTGGGCAATTCAACAATCATTTGCTCTTGTAAGCTACTTGAAGTTTGCAAAATTACTTTCGAATCCTTGGTTGCAAAACTTTCAAATGTTCAAAGCTGTTAATTGCTCCTTCGTCTTTTAAATTATGAATAAATCACGAATCTTCTGTTCTCCATAGGCCTATCTGATTTAATTGCGTTACCGAAGGCTAACTGGTATTTTTGTGGAACAAAATGCGCGTGTTTGGAATTTGCTCTATCAAGGCCAAAAGAGCAGTTGACTGTTCGTAATGAAATGGTGTAAAATTCGAGATCAAAGTGGCTACCCTGTCCCAAATATTGCAGAACAGACATGTGCATGGGGGTAGTGAGTGTCCCTCAAAAGAGTTAACACGACAACAGACAATCAGTGATGCACAACAGCACTATTCGTTCATACTTTAATGAAGTGTGTCATTATCGTTTGCTTTTACTAAGTGCTTGAATGAAAACCAGGATTGTGATGGCTTTTAATGAGGAAATTACGATATTTGCGCTAGGGCGAAAATGTTGCTCTCAGTCTGAACCACGACGACAAGTCTGTTACTCAATCCGATGCTGTCTAACGATTATTTTGTAATTCAGTCGCAAGAAAAGTACGGATGACAGCATAAACTGAGCGAAGTCGGACCGAGTTTTAAGAGATTACTTCGCAGTTTTACCTAAGCGTAGCATTTTGCCCTTGCGCGAGTAATATAATCTCCCCATTCAAAATCAATCATTCACAATTCTGACGTTCATCCACGCATTTGAAAAGAGCAAACGATACTGACACGCCTCATTAAGGGACGCACAACAGAAGCAACATTGGTGATTAAACTGGAAAGTAATAACTAATTTGCATAACGCCACAAACTGCCGCGCACTCGCGCACGGGAACGCCAGGGATGATTTACTTCTTCCTTAAAGAAAGTATTCACTTCTGTGTCGGTCGGCACGAATGGTTCTTGACGAAATTCTGTTTCTTGTGCAGGTAGCTTCTTTTGACTCTCTGTTTCATATACCTTGCTGTTGCTATCGCCCGTACGGCCCTCTTCACGTTCGCTGCCGCCTCCTTCTGTTCTTTTTGCTTTTGGACTCTTTGTCGCAGCGGAAATAGGATCTGCTTGCTCTCTGTCAGTTCTGTCATTCGAGCCACGATTCGGAGGAAGAGCAGTTGTATATGGGTAGTCAGTGTACTCGATATAGTCGAATGGAGAAGTAGTAGTAGTAATCCTGTTGTCTGCTGTCGATCCGTACTGCTTGAAGCGAAGCGGTTGAGCGTGTGGTGGCGGCGCTCTCGCGCCAATTCTTTTCGCTTTGAAATATCGCTCTGCACTCGAACGGAAAGGCGCCTCTGTTGCTCTTTCATCGCTCTCACTCTTTTTCCTTACTATCGGCTTAACCACCCGACGAATAACTGTTCCATGGCTTATGCTAATTGGTCGATTGTTTGTTCTTCGCTGTTTTGGTAACGAGATCACAATCGCTTTTGAAGGCGGATGAGAAAGCACTGATATTGGCGTATCGTCATAATATTGCTCGAGCGATCCATAGTTGTCGGTCGCCACATCGGAGCCTTCCAAGTCTTCGTGAGATATATCCAGGTTTTCTGCTCTACTGTTGATCGGATCTCTGAACTGCGTTGCACCAATGTCTTTCTCAGCTTCCTTTGATTCTTCTTGTGAATTTGGTCTCTCTTTGCTGTTGTTATCTTCCATCTCTCTCGATCGACTTGTGGTAGTCTTGGGTCTGGAAGTTTTCTGTGGAATAGTTGTGTGAGAAGGCGGTTGAGCAATACTTGTAGTAGTTGGAGAGGCGTCGAGCTGCTCAAGCGGTGACGTTGTAGTCGTCAGTATTTCAACAAATTCTACGTAATCATCATCATTATTAACATGTTCACTAGTAGGAGTGGCAGTAGTTTGCTGTTCATCGTAGTCAGAAGCGGACGGAGTAGTAATCGTCCACCTTTGCCGTCGCGTAAATCCGAAAAATTCGTTGCGAATCGGGTGAGCGCGAGGTGCCGGCGGTCGGGTAACTGTCGTGTCGAGATTGCGCATTCGCACAGAAATTGGAGCAAACTTTAGCGTTGTTGGACGACTCCTCGGAGTTTTCGGACTTGTTTCTGCTTCATTCGACGAACTTTCGTCGTCTTTGGCTGGCGAAACGATGCTGTTAGCTGCTTGAACTTTGGCTTGTGGCCAGAATCTATCCCGAAAGTTGCGCACGAACTCGTCGCGGCTTGGTTTCGCAGCGAATACTTGAGAATGAATCGTAAGCATAAGTAAAAAGACGACGAAAATCGAGGAAAAGTAGTGACTGTACATCGTCGTCGCAAGCGAGGCACAATTAAAGGAGTTGAAGTGCGCGACAAGCCTGGCGCAGTGTCTTCTTCTCAATAGATTTTCAGTGAGACGAGGCGACAATGCCTGCCCTGGTTCACTTAAGGTGGACGCATATTTTAACCCTTGTCCCTATCTGAAATCGATGAAATCAAAGATGGCGTTCGAGAAACCGGCCAGGCCCCATTTTCCTTTCGCGCCATGTGTGAGAGATTATGCGCGTATGTGCGAGATAGGGTCACCGGCGAAGTTCTCCGAATATCCTGAATCGATCCGTGCGTCAATCTTCTTTTAAACATTACAGTTTGTAGAGAGGGGGCACTTTTTCAGCGACCCACTCTGATGGAAAGATACAAGCCGATTCTGAGGGATTTAAATGGGAACATTGGTAAATGGCATGCAAGTGGCGAGAATATGAACTTATAAAAATATGACAGAACGGTTTTGGTCGGCGATCAGTGTATGGAATGATTGAGAACTATCCGTTCTATCGCGTCTGAGTAAGACTTTGAAAAAATGCAAACACGCCTTAACTCACAGTCTGCGCCTAATTGCACTACTTGTGGCTTCTTCTTTTACATTGATTGCATGGTACTACATTTTTTCGACAATCAGCATACACGCCATATTGCAGTTGTGAAATTCACCATAAAGTTATCATTGCAAAAGGGCTGCCGTGAGCGTTGCAAAATATCAATTCATAACTATTTTTGAACTCGAAATTTCAGTATTCAGCGTATGGAGCAAATGATGCCTCAGGGTAGGCGATAAGAGACAGAACTTGATTAGCCATGAGACAATCAGTCATTTATTCCAATCATCATGAAGAAAATGAACTTTCTTTCGTTACTCTTTTACCATATATACAATATTTGCCAATTTCCATTCATTCCTCCTTTTTTTGTCCTCATCTATACAATATTTAGGCGTCGAATGATTCAATCTCGCCACTGCTGGTTCCTAACGTTTCCTTGTACAAGTCCGTGTCAGTACTGCCATCGTGAATATACTCGACATACTCGCCTTCTTGGTATTCGTGATTCTGTTGGGTATTCGCAATGTTAGGACGGGGAATGTTGAGACCGGGGATGTAGATCGGTTTGGCTCGAGGTGCCGGTTGCCGTGGAACCGTTTCGCGAGGATGCGCATCATAGTCAGTCTGCGTTTGACCTCCTTGGTGTCTGAATTCCTGCTGATGCGACAGAATGACGAACGAGACGAGTAGAATAAACAAACTGATGCGCGGTGTTGTCATTTTCTGAAACGAAATAAATTAATTTTTGATGGCGAAGGTTAGAGAAAATTTTTGCTGCAGCCGAGAAAATATCCGTATTTTACTTAGTCGAAAAACTGAGAATTGAATTTCGGCCGCAATGCTCGGGAAAACTGAGCGAAGATGCGCGCAGCTTACACGGGATTAATCCTTCATTTAATTGAGTAATCATAAACTGTTTGCAAGGAGAATATTCATTTTACATGTGATCAGTCACAACTATAGCAATTATTTTCGAGCCTCATAATGTGAATGAGCGTCCAGGAACTTTTTCTGAAAGCAATGAATACTTCTTCCACTAGAGCAGTATTGCGGACTATTTCCTTTTTCCTTTCATCTGCTTAATCTTAGATTTAGATTAAGGAATTGAAATTTTGCTAAGCTGGGTTTAACCAAGAATAGAACACGTCTACAATAATCTTCAATACTTCAGTATTTTTGGCTTACCTAACAAGTGTCATAAGTGCATTTTACACCTTGTATATATTTTCAAAAGAATAGCTCTTTCTTACGATAAGAATCATTCACTTCAAATCAGTCTTTGTCTATAGCTATGATCTACTAATCTGATACAGAATAAGCGTCTATTCACAACATGAAATTCATCCAACCAACCCGCAATGAGTTAATGCAATATATGTATGATGAATAAAACTCAAGTGGAAACAAAGACATCTAATCGGTCATGGCCAGTTGGTATTACTTGAAAACTGGCCTTAAGTTACCCGCGGTCATTAATGCAAATGCCCCTAAGCAAAATCACATTCAGTTGAGTTTGTAAATAAATCTGTCCCATAGAGCACTTGTTTACGTCAGTTATGTCTGAGGAAGTGAAACAAACTTACCAAACTCGTTTCAGAGAAAAAAAAACTTTCTTCCTCTTCAAAATTTTCAGTGTCAACGTGCAGGAAGCGTTGTTAGAGGTTTGCTGCATCATTTTGCCAACTTCTATGTGATATGACCGATGCCCACCATTTTAATACCAATCAAAGATACCTGAAGTGGGAAGAATTTTGAACTGGGGGCACCTAATGGTTAACTGTGGAGTGACACATGACACTGGCATACGTGTGGTGACTTAACGGCTGTTTACATTACTAATTTATGGCTAAATTAGGTCAAGTCACTAAACTTGATGAGACTTATTCGGCAGTAACTTTAAGGGGAATGTCGAAAACAGTCTTTAGCCGCGTAATGTAAACCAAATTGTGAGTCACACTTCTTCATATTATAATAAGCTTATACATAACAGCCTCGTTATTCATAGCTGATATTAGCCTACGATACAATCCATATAGTTCGGAATGACTGCAGTTCCCCCTTGAAGCAGTTTAAGGAGGCTCTTAAAATTTATGAACAGATTTTGTTTTTGAACAACTGAAAGAATAGCTGTAGAATTAGTACAAGTGAAAGTCAGTGGGTTGCGTTTGACGAATGACACACTTTTTAAAAAATGAAAGCAACAGATCAAAAATGGCATTTAGAGCGATTAGCTTAATCATTTGCCTATACGAAAAAATTTTCCTATATTGTGTAATTTTTTTTCCGCTGTCTTTGTTTTTTATGAATATAATTAAAAGTTTCCCGTCCGTCTCGGTTACGCACTCGAGTGCAAACGGACGTCTGACTACCGGTCCACGCATTAAGAATGTCAAAGTTGATTGTCATTTACGTCCCGAAAAAGAGCGCAAAAAACTGGAAAGAGTTCGGCTGAATTATTTAATTGAAAAGTTATTTGAATGCGAAATTCGTTTACAAACTGCAAAGCACCCAGTAGACAAGCACAAGATAAAAAGGCGTTCTGATTCTCAAGTAACCATTTCGTTCGATAACGCAACACCTCTAATTGGCCAACCAGAACATGAAAAATGCGAAGAACTTTAGCAAGGTTAGTAAGACAATCACAACAACAACATCAAACAATTGGCAGTGGCCAAATTCATATTTATTCAACTGCTGAATTTTTCACCATCGAACGGCTCAACTTCGGCGTCGATTCGTCTAAGTGCATCTGCTTCAGTTTTTCCACCGGTAGCGCCGTCATGCACATCGGAAGTGTATTCAGCAAATTCTTCGTAATCGCTGGTCAAGGCAATAGCCGGTGGCGGTGCGACTGGATAGCTCGCCCTAAAGTTTCCTACTTGACGACGGAGAGGTCTTGCACGCGGCGCTGTTAGGGGAGCATCGAATGACGCCTCCCCATCCCCTCCATTTCCTCTTGATCGGAACGGTCGTAGGCTGCTCGATCGATCTTTGTTGATGAATACTTGAACTGCCGCCTAAAAACCGTTGAATAAATACAGTATTAATATTTTTTTGCATATTATAGTACCCCTTAGTAAATTCAATCGAGCAGTAACAGAAGTGGCGCACGGTTCTCTGGTAAGAAGCCAAAAGATGCTGACGCGTGTCTTGATGCCCGATTTTTATTGCGGCGTTACTACTGTACGTCAGTATGCATATTGGAATTTTTTGTTAATAGGCGAATCAGTTTGAAAGTACTTTTGAAAAATCGCAACAATAGTCAAGTTTCTCACTCTTAGCGCTGTTTTTGGAGCTTCATCTTCTTCCCGCGTTCCGAAGACAGCATGAGGGGTTAGTGGACCGTTCCGAACAATAATATGTTGTTGATTTCCAATCAATCTTTGTGTTGCTCGCTGTCGCACCGACAACAATCAGGAGCAAAGATGAACAGATAACAGTTATCTTGAAGAACATCTGTGAACACACAATCTCTACGAGATGATCTGATTATTCGAAGACATCATGAGTTTTATTAACGATAAATTACACTATTCTGTTGCAAACTTAATAGCTAGGACACATCAGTGATGTGTGGTGAAAAATCTCTCACAGTTTTATTCATGAAAGTTCAATTAAAGTAGTGCAATACACTAATTCCCTAATCAGGCGAGTCTTTCGTGAGTTATAAACAACCGTAGATCAGTTATAAGCAATTTCTACTTTAATAACGATATTTTTCACTTCAAAGAAGACATATTGCACATCAAAACGAACATTCTAAATATTGATTCGACTTGAAAAATACGCTCTTTGATATTAGAAATGTTCTTATTAGCATGAAAATGGTATGAAAATATGCAAATTCTTTTGATATGAAGAACAAAAAATAATACTCTGCTTTGTCTCTTTCTTTGGCAAAGCCTGCAAAACGTTTTAAACGTGATCAAAGCAGTTCTTTAACCTTTGAATAAGATAACGTAAGGAATATTACGCATGGATTTGTAAACAAAGAATCACTCAGACGGATCGGGGCCAGTTCGAGTCAGTCTTCGTACAATTGAAGGTATTTCTTGTTCTGCTGTAGATTTTATCGCTTCCATTGTATGTGAGACTGGTTCGAAATTCTCACCAGTGCGAATTGCGTCCTAATGCATTCGTTATTTAATTACTATTATGTGCTATGATGTCCAATAATAAGGATATTTTGGGATACAATAAAAACGAAGTAAAAACTATAGCACACCAATACAAATTTAAGTCCTGCTTTAGATCAGAAATTGGCACTTTTTGGGAACAGTTTTCATAAAACTGTTTCAACTGTGCAATGCACAAAACTGTTCACATATATTTATGCTGCAAATGCACTAGTTTAATGAAACTGATTCAATCGTCTGATGGCGTTAGAAGTGTGTCATATTGAGGGTAGAGAAAATAACTCCTATTCAAATGCAGTAAATACAATGGAATTTTATGCGCGATAGTAGTCTAATTGGGAAAAGATCAATTTATTTATGCTTACGGCATGATAGACTCATGTTTGAGTGACAAAGCAGAAATCAAAAGACAATAAGTGTGACACATCCTATTTAAATAACTAAGGTAGATGAGGCAAGAAATACGATAGGATGCGACATTCTCATCTTGCCTTACCTACGAAGCAAATTTCATCACAAAGAACAGGCAAAAATTATTGATAGGAATGAAGTGTAGGACTTAACATTTGAAATGCTGCAATGATCAGAGAGAGACGTTTGGTCAACCCATAACCTCATTACGGTGCCCATTTATGTGCATAGCGTAACGGTTAATCAAGCTGGCTCTTTGACATTTAGTTATTC
The DNA here is from genome assembly GCA_002796945.1 of Plectus sambesii. NCBI lineage: Eukaryota > Metazoa > Nematoda > Chromadorea > Plectida > Plectidae > Plectus > Plectus sambesii. The sequence continues at coordinate 7,952 of NIUQ01000226.1, read as the reverse complement.
TGGAATTTTACTTGCCAGCTGTCAGCACGGAACAAATGGCCATTTGGCCGAACAGAAATTCTGTCCACTTTCATACACACATTTTGTACAAGTAAAACAACTTCACTTTCGGTAATTACAATAATATAGCAGTCAGCTGACTCATGTCGAGGTTTCTACTTCACTATGCTTCGTTAAAAAAGTCCGCTATTTCCTTGGACGTTATACCGAAGAGATTGCGTGGTTTCGGCGTTGGCGCCTCCGTTCGAAGGCGGTCCACCGTGCTAAAACTTTCTCCAACTCGACCCTTCGGCCTCCTAGTTTTCGCCAAGTTATTATTCTCCTGTTGATTTTGGGATGGTTGGGCGGGCTGTTCATTTATTTCGCCGCTATGCAGTTTCCGCGGTCTTTGCTGCTCAGTGGCGACTTCCTCGTTATTATTCCGGCGTGGCTGCGTATTCGGACGTCGTAGGTCAAAGTTTCTATCGAAGTTACCTTCAGGAAATGGCGAGAATGAAGGATAAAATATCCATCCAACATTTGAATCGTAAATCCATTGGCCAGCTACGAAGGTGGGTCGATGTTTGTTGTTCAAATTCGGTCTGAATGAATTTGAATTGGCGCGAAAGTTTCTGTTTCGATTTCGCAAGTCAAAAAAGTTTCCATCGAAAAGAGGTCTAGCGCGCGGAGCGGTAAAGGGCCTATCAAAGTCTTGTCGGCGTTCTCCATGAGCACGAGGGTAATAGAAGTCCTCTTCGCCTCCATTCGAATCAGCGCCATTTATTTGAATCGCAAAAATTGCGAATAAACTCATCATAGCAAAAGAGCAAGTCATCGTTTGTGACAAATGAAATTCTGACTTTGCCACCACGGTCTTTAGATTCGAACAAGGTCGTAGCGACAGATCAAGAGCGGGGAGGAAAATGGAGCAAAATGGTCGTGAAGACGAAGAGTAACAGACTTGATTGACGAGTTGACGAGTGAAACACAACAGGTTGGTAGCCGGGAGCGACACTTAAACTCGGTCGCATTCTTCTGCACATTCCGTCGGATCGCGATATCGGCGTGATGAAAGTAGTATTAAGGTGGCATTTTGAATTTCTTTCTTCTGACGCAACTGATAAACAAAAACATTTTAAATCGCCCTTTGGCGCGCAGTTCATTAAGATGCAAGAGAAGAGGCACTAGTTGTTCATGACGGTCCACTGTTTGCCCGTGACTAACGTTCGACAAACGTGCATTATATCCATGTTCCTCTGCACGATTTCAGAAAACGTTTTACTCTTTACAAATACTTAAAATGACATTTGATAAACTTCAAATAAAAATTATAAACAATACTTGGCAATACCGTATCCATGTTTGTCAAACTTTATGAGCAATATAGAGCTGTAGAGTGGAATTTATTTGGGAACAAGTGTAAGTGGGAAGATGATAAAACTATCCTGTATGTTACCCGCTGCTTGCAATCAATAGTCGACTAATGTATCGCCGGAAGTTCAATGATAACTAGCCATCGTTAGCCTTTTCAAGCCCACGCAGTGCTTTAAAAGTTCTTACGTAATCATTGAGACAAAATATTTGCTCTTCTGACGTAGTAAGAATTAAGCGATAAAGGAAGATGCGCGTCAAATGAGACGTCATTTTATCACTTACCGTCTGTCTCCTTGCCACGCGATAACTATGCAGCATCCTTTGCATTATCATCAAAACTTTATAGGCTACTACGTCAGACGCTTGATAAATAAACACGTGGGAGTGTCGGCCTCTACCCACCACTTAAAGCCCATTTAAAAGGTGCAGAATGTACATTACTTTTAGTTCTAATGCTTGTTTGAGAATTTTTATCGTTCAACTGCGCTCATATATCGTTGAGCATATTAGACTTTAATTTTCCTGCAGTACTACAGCATGAAGCTTTCTCTTTCATTTTTATGCATCATGTGCCTTGTTGCTTTGACAAGCGCCCACAAAATCACGACTACGAGAAAACCACAGCCAACCTCTACCACTAAAAAGTCAACGCCAACTACAACCACTAGAAAACCACCAACATCCACAACAACAAGAGCAGCAAGAACAACAAGAAAACATCATCATCATCATCTGCCAACGTCGATTACCTTTCGTCCACAGAAAACTGCTTGGACTATGTTTCCGCGTACTTCCACGGTGGCCATTGGTTCTACGAGCGTTGCTCCATCGGCGATGACTACTACAATCAGTTCGCAACATTCAACAGCACCATTGGCTATCCTCACAACTGTTGCAATTGATCCTTCAACCACAGAGAGTGAGACAATCACACCTATATCTGTATCAACTTCAAGCTCGACGAAAGGTACAAGTACAAGCATGAGTCAAACTGCAACTACTTCTGAACCATCATCAAATGCACCTGTTACTTCTTCATCAGCAGAAGTAACAATGAAGGTCACTGAAGCATCCAATGCAAGGTCAACTGCCGCCTCTTCGGAAGCGCCAGTTGCTCTGTCTACGGTCTCGCAAGAAGGGAAAACTACATGGCCGCCAGGTGGCGCAAGCACAGCAGCTAGCGAAGCAACCAGAACGACACATGCAGATGGCTTCACAGCAGCTAATCAAGAGAAAACTACTCCTGCAAAGTTCACTATTACTATAGCCGTAGAGACATCGATCACAACAGATACAACGAAATATACTTCAGAGCATACGAGTAGCGACTCCAGCAGTGATCCGATTTCGACTCAAGTAACGCTTTCACTGATCACTACGTCAGATTCTACTCCTACCCAGTGGTCTTCAACAACCTCTGACAGTGTTAGCACGGCAGCATTTAATGCGACAGCAGCGATAACGACAGCTGCCACAACATCTGCACCAATAAAAGATGGCTATTGTCTAAATGGAGGAGAGACTACATGCACTTGTCCGCCGGGCTTCACTGGCAGGAAATGTGAATCATGTAAGTTCAAACTGAACACTAGTTTATCTAAATAAGAAGGTCAGTTAACCTATATCGGGATAATTACTTGGTATTTTTAACGCTTCTGATTGACATGACTCTGTTATTGTTTGCAGACGGATGGTGGGGTAGAGTATTTTTGTTTTTCTAAAATAAACGCAAAGTCCCTGTGTCAAGGATACTGATCGAGGGTCTGTGTCTTGAATCTTTACGACCATGGTGGTTTTGAAAAGTGCTGTAAGCAACGCGCGTCAGAACGCAGAGTGTTGTTTTAAGTTGACAGTAACGGGAAGGAAACGGTGGATTCAATGTTCTGCTTCATTTCAAAATTTCAGTCATCAACTGGTGCAACGTCACGGAAGTGGTGGAAGACGGCGCAATGACAAGGGTAGATTTGTGCGGGCTTCATGGTAGCTGCGCGTTCCAACCATCAAACGGATCCTACTGCGATTGTTTCCACGGTTGGACAGGAAAATTTTGCGAAACGCGTAAGTCGCCGTGTCTTTAAAAACTGATTGTCTAACGTGGTTAGAAAAATTCCTAAACGGTCTTTTTGGCACTTATTCCGATGGAAGACGTTGAAGTTCGTTGATAAAAATCGTTTTGGAACAAAAACTGTTAATTAAACTAGAGTTCAAGTTATGTATTTTTACATTGGAGCATCCCTACAGAGCTATATCGAACGCTTCGTACAACCCGATGTTACAATGTGTCACCACGCGCGTCCCACGCACATTTATCATGTAACGCTGTCTCGTAATCTTTATCTTGTCCGCTTTTGCAAAGCGCTCTTCTGTTTAGCAATTCCCGATCAAGTGTTAATCAGCAAGAGATGTCACTTTTATTTTGGCGCTACTCAGCCGAATCCTGATTGTGACAATGGTTCGCGCTGTTTGCCCGACGATCTGGACTGCGGCTTTGTTCCCTGCCAGTCGCCAGGAAATATTGGCTGGTGCGTTCCCATCCCAACTCATGAAGCAATTTTCGCATCGTTCCGAGCGGTTCATCCTAAGTTCGTCTTCACTAGCAGACATTGACTGAAATATATGATAATTTAACGTGTACATTTCTGTTCATATACTAGCGTATCTTCGCGATTCTTTATTTGAGGCTGATGAGTGAAAATAAAGTGTCGTGAACTGCTACTTGAAGTGTTATTGAAAAACACCAAAAAGACATAACTCTTCTATTAATCAATTATTCGGTAGTATTTTGCGTCGCCAAAGAATACAAAAAGTTACAGGTCGAAAGACTACATGTGTCAAGATAAAACCTGTAAAAGTAATATGATCAAAATATTAAACATAAAATATATTTCCAGTTATTAGTTGAAATTTTAGCACGAAAAGCATGCTCTTATATAAGCGAACGATGCTTTTGGTCATTTAGCGCTTTCCTCCTTCCTCTTCTTTCGTAAAAGAATAAGCTGCACTTTTTTTAAGAAAAGCAAATTAGGGGACAAAAGTCAGAATATATTTCACTTTTCGCGTCTTATGATTGTCTTTGATAGATAACTGGCTAATCTTTGCAGTACAATCACACATTTTGCCACTGGGCGGTCGAAGTATTTGCTCAAATGATTCATGTGCGACTCATGTGCACAAAAAATTATATCTCACACGTAATGATGACACGATAAAAGCATATCATACTTGGATTAGTTGTTTTTCAATTTAAAAAAAATAAAAACTGCTTGCTTTTGCATCTCTACTAACCGAAAGGTTGTAGGTTACTACTAGACAAATAAAATACTTGATTACACAGCGTTGTTTAAAGTATTTGACATTTTTCCCGCCGTGCTGACGTGACTAACCCCAAAAACATTCCTTCAGCGTGAAAAATGTTAGGGTGTATCCGGCACCCGAGCTGGTAGTCTAGGAAAGTGGCCGGGTACAGCCAAAGGCAAGCACGAGACGATCGGGGGTTCCCAAGTAATCTGTTTATCTCGATCTCTCGTCTAGATAGTTCAACGAAGGATAGTTAAGCTGACATTCTTGCACCGTCTCTGAACTTTGGTGGAGAGCGGCAGACGAAGAGGAAGAAGCAACGGTTTGCACGCCATTTGTCCAAACCGCGCGACTTTACTGCATCATTCTGCAGCCGGCGCCTGCGAATGTTCAGCTCATGATGTCAGCTACTGTCTACCGCGCTTGGATTATTCTTCTTGCTCTGTTTGCGGAGATTTTGTTGGGCGCTGCCCAGACATACGGAGCACGAGGTGGTGCGGCGGGCCGCTCGCAACCTCCGCAATGTCGCGGAGGACAGTATATTGACAGGGAGCACGACTGCTGCGTAATGGCTGAGAGTGTTGCTGGCGTCCGCGGTCTTACTGGTGCCAAAGGAAAGCAGGTTCTAAAGATTCTGTGCCCCAATGTATTTCTTCGTGTGAAGCCCAAGTGTAAGTGTGCTATGTTTTAATTTTTAAAGATCTATGGATAGACATTGAGCTTTGCACGTTAGATAGGCAAACTTTGAGACATTTATGAAATAAGTAGCAGACAAAACTGAATAGCTTTTATTGAGTCGCCAGCAATGAAATATTGACTTCTGTAACATTTAAGATATTAATTTTTATCAAGAGTTTAGTCGTGTGTACCTTGGGCATTGCAAATCATAATTTTCTGCCTGATAATAGTATCAACAACTGGAGCACAGACGAATATTTTGCAGCTTTCCCTACCAATGAAGCAACTATAATCATCAAACGACACGGAGAACTTTCAAAGGTCACTGAAATCAGTGAGTATCGTTCGGATTGTCAATTGTCGTTGAAAGGGCTTATCTCATTATCAGTGTGCTCTATCGCTCAACAGAGTCGAGTCGGTATATTACAAACGGCGATTCAGCGACGCGACCCATTTTTATTACAGGGAGCGTATTCATAGGGTTTCCTTTCGTGGGTAAAAAGTATGACAATATATTTTGTGGAATGTCCCGATATTTAGAAGAAGAAAAATATGAGACAGTATGTTAAGAGGCTGAGTATAATCCTAATTTTCGTTCTGCAGATGGTCGGGTTTAACTTTGCATGTAAATATTATCTTCTAAGGGAAGGAAGATTAAAGTATATGCTAATTTATGAACTCTAACTTGGGTAATGGGAAGCGAGAATGTCCCCAGTGCGTCCTATGCAATGCTCATATCAAAATAAAAGGGTAGCATTGGGCAATAATTTGCCGTTAAGGTCAGCAATGGACTAGGCATCGTCGCTAATGCCGTTTGCTGACATTCTACCCGAGAGCGGTGCACCCAGAAAGCGTAACATTACGTTCGCGCAATTCTGGAACATCAATATAAAGTTCGGTTCACTTTACATCAAACCGTCTCTATTTAGATTTTCACACCTTTTGCCATGCTGAACTCACGTCCGAGATCGCGAGTTTCACGGGCTTGCGCAGCATACACTTCTCCAATGAGTGCACGAGCGCCGCTCCTTGTTTTGATCTACCAAACGAACTGCGTCGGCGTATTACCGTTACGGGTCGACCGCTGTGCGAGGTATAGTTTCAGGAATGAAATTTGCAAATTAATACTTCCTGTGGCGTCCTGTGTGCCAGTTTGGGAATATTCATAACTGGGGGAGCTGTTTAGCGGTAAGAGGCATGGGTGGACTTGTGAGCGTTGAGGAGAGAGATAGCAAAATGGCAAAATGTTTTCCTTTTCAGGATTCGAGAAACAATTTAATATTCTGAGCCGTTGGAGTTTCCTCTAAACCGCCTTTAAGGGGGCTTTACAGTAGAGGTCAACTGTAAAAGTGCTTTTGGCGTGTTTCTGTCATCGAAAGAGCAAAAGGAGAGATTCCGTTAGACACTATTTGGACATCTGTGAGCTAACATATGCCTTGCCACACATCCAGCCGGAGCTGGTGAATGATATTCAACAAGGAGCTTTATTACCTTTTCAATAGTGCGTCGCCGCTTGTACATAATACGCACTCTCAACTGTTTTAGTTGACTTTTGCGGCGCCGGCTCCAAGGAGGGTGCAAGAAGAATACGTCGAGGAGAGAACACAAAAAGCGTCATACAGTAACCCACGTTCAAGCTACAGACCGTCGAGAGCGCATGTGCCTGAGAGCGAGGAGCAGCAACAAGACTCATCCCGCACCGACTCCTATGAGTACAGTGCGAGCACGCGCCGCAGGACGTATTCTCAACCATCGCACGATGAGCATGAGGATGCCGAAAGCGACACTGAACCGTCCCGAGACTCCTCTCGAGACTCTTCCCGAGACTCCTCCCCAACGAGTGTTATATATCACAGCAACATCAATAGCGACGGTCACTGTTTGAACGGCGGCAAGACCGTCTGCTCCTGCGCTCTTGGATATACCGGCGACAGATGCGAATCTAGTAAGTTCTTCGGTCCTCGGATTAAAAACCAAGAAAGGTCTTGGATCGATTATAGTAAAGTTTGCGTCACAGCCACTGACCGAGCATTAATGTTCGGAATACTTTACTGCTTTGTGCAGTTTCTCGGCGAGCTCGTTAGGATATGTCCCTACAGCAAAGAATGACGCATTATTGCTAATACGATTGTTTGGCGTTGAGTTGATTGAGTGGCGTTCAAACTGCCGCATCTTCGCCCCCCCCCTTGATCGAATGAGCTTATTGATTTCTTTTCAACTTTCGGTGCGCTCGTTAACAGATCGCCGGCTGAGATGCCAACTTTATGCTAATATTAAGTTTGGAGATTAGTGTTCTTATACCTTATTTCTATTAATTGTACTTATAATACTTGATAACTGGAATCTTTGGAGGTCAATGTCCTCCGTCTAGCAGTTAACTTCATCTCAGGTTATTGAACCAATGATCGGAAACTGGCATCAGGGCGCTAGATAGTTATCATAAAACTAGCCAAAAAATTAAAAATGGCGTGAATAAAGTGAAAAATTGATATCTGCTTCGTTGCTTTGCAATAAATTCAATGTTCAGAAATAGCCGTCAACTGGTGCAATTCGACGAGCGTGTACGACCACGGAAAAGTTATTACGGTTAAGCTGTGCGAGCCTCATGGACGTTGCGTCTTCGA
>NIUQ01000225.1:0-60697 GCA_002796945.1 Plectus sambesii | reverse complement strand
TTTCAAACGACCGGACAACGATCCAAACACGCTGTTTACTTTTCTTCACCCACTGGAATTTGGCGTGTGGATCTACCTCTTCCTGTCCTACTTGCTCGTGTCGCTGATGATGTGGCTATTGGCGCGCTTCAGTCCTTACGAATGGTATGATGGTGAATAGCGTTTGCGTGGTAAGCATGGCACAAGTAGTAAATGCTACAATGAACATTTGTGAATACGCTGTTGATTTGTACACTCCAGTAACAATAGGAGCGCGGTAAATTTGCATCCCTTCCAAAAATGAATGTCACTGAAGGGCACATATTTATTTCGAAGTGACTGTCGGTTGTACGTTAATATATTGCTAGGTTGAAAGCAAAGACCAAAATTTAATCTTAGGACGCCCTTATACCGAAACCCCTTCCTTGCACTTGAGGCTTTAGTATCCAGTTCTTAGGTTGGGGGAGGTGGATCAAACCAGTAGATCTTCAAATTACTCATTATCAAGGATCCCTAAATCGAACTCAAACAACATTGTTCTGTGATAAAGAACAGTTTTGCAGGTACAAGGCGCACCCAGATGATCGCAGCATGGACAAGCACAAAAATCAGTTTACCATTCTCAACAGTCTCTGGTTCAGCGTGGGAAGTCTCATGCAACAGGGCAGTGACGTCAGTCCGAGAGGCGCTTCCACTCGCATAGTTGCCGTTGTCTGGTCAGTTGCATTTTCAAAAAAAGATGAGCGTATTCAAAACTGCGCTGTTCATACTTTGTATTTTAATTCAAGTGAACGAGTGTGACTTATCATAAATGACTAGTAGAAACAAGTAGTTGGTGCGTATTTCGAATAACTGATGTTCAAACAAGCAATATTACCAGCGCTAACATAACCAAAAGAGAGCCAAAAGATATCGGCTGGCGTATTTGTTTATAGCATATTTCCTATGCAAACGGCTCAACTTTGCTAAACCTTTTCCTGCTATGATATAATGAGCAGGAAACACGTGTGCATCTGTTTAATTTGCCTCTGGAGAAGATGACTGATGTGCAAATCGTGCTGATTACTGTATTTGCTGAGTAGTTTTGATGACTCCCATATTTCAGGTACATGTTTACGCTGCTGATGATTTCTTCATACACTGCGCAATTGGCGGCTTTCCTCACTATGGAAAGAATGGCGACTCCGATTGAAAGCGCCGCTGATCTTGCAGCTCAGCACAAGGTGCTTAACATAAATCTTAAGTTAAACGAATATTGTATCCTCCTAAGTAAACATTTAGTCAATGGATTTGGAAAATGTTAGTTGTCCTCAGCTCACCGGAACTGAAAGTGATATTTGCACTTTTTATTCGAAATTAAGCGCCCACTGTAATCACTAGTAGATTATTTGTATTAATCGCATGATTCAGTTTCTTTTATGAATGGTTCACAAATTTACAGAAACTGAAATATGTGATATGCCATAAAATATTTACCCTATAAATTGGTTCTCTTGGAAGAATGCTCCCATTTCAATTGCTCGACAGTAGTTATTTTACCAAGCAGCGGGAAGATCGAAAAGTAGGCAGCTGAAAGAGACTTCGACAGGAAGGGCTGTATTTGCACCAAGCGCGATAAAAAAAAGGGGTTATTCAGCTCATTTAAATCTCGCTCCCCACTTAGAGACTACTTATGACTTTGACAAACTGTGCTTCATTCAGGTGACATACGGTACACTGGCGAGCGGGTCGACGATGGACTTCTTCCGCGAATCGCGCATCCCGATTTACGAGCGGATGTGGGCGGTCATGCAGTCGGCCAGTCCGTCCGCCTTCGTTAACAGCAGCCGCGAGGGCACCGCCCGAGTCAAGGCTGGCAACTATGCTTACCTTATGGAGTCGTCCATGCTTGAATATCACACCGAGCGCGACTGCGATCTCATGCGCATCGGCGGTCTGCTCGACTCGAAGGGATATGGCCTGGCGCTTCCTAAGGTTGTGTGTTTCTCTGTTAAGGATTTTTAATGTATCATTAATGTCACATTCATTACAAAAACACTGCATCAGTTTCATACTGAATTCTTAACTTGAAGTCGAGGCCAGGGATAAATCTGGTTTTATAAGTGCAGTTTCCGGAATCATACTGAGCACTTCTTTGAATAAGTTTCACAGAAAAGCGTCCGAATTGATTTGGAAAACATTCTTATTATATCAAAGTAATTTAATTTTGGATTGTGCAGAGTACAGCATTTGCCAAAGTACACGATATGAAACTGGCCCATTAATGCGAAATGTGAAATTGGTGGCATTTGAGTAATTTTAAGGGTTCACCGCTTCGAGAGCCAATGTCGCAGACGATACTGATGCTACAAGAAAACACCGTACTTGAATCGCTGAAAAACAAATGGTGGAAGGACAGACGCGGTGGAGGCCAGTGTAGCGACGTCGTGGAGCACAATCAATTTGTATCGTCATTTAACAGGTCAGAATACTACTTGCCTTCAAAATTAACTGATTTAATTTAATGTGGGCTTGATTTAATTTTAAGCGTTAAGCTTAATAGCGTAGACAAGAAAGATAGATTTATCAAACTAAGGGAAATATTTTAGATCGAAAAATTTTATGCAGGGCCATAAAGTACTATTGAAAGCTTGCTTTAAAAATTTGCTTTATTACTATACTCTCCATGAATATTGCATTACGTTCCGCAGACTGCTAAGCTAGCGAGTAATCATTTTTGTTAAAGCGCAATAATTTGACATGGTATTCATACATTGCATAAGTTTTACTGTAGCGTTGGTGGTATTTTCTACTTGCTATTCTGCGGTCTGTGCACGGCGTTTGCGCTCGCCTGTTTTGAATTCGCGTTGGAAGCGCGACGAAAAGGAGTTCGAACGCAGCTATCTGCCATCGTACGTATTTGGGCAAAATGGCAACGTCTCTGTCACCGATCGCGCACGCCAGGCGTTCGCCCGCCTGTATTCCGACGCAATTCCGCTACTGGTATTCATTCATAATATAAGTCAATCATGGGACCAGTTACCCATTTTTCAGGCGGCAGTATTCGTTCTGCGCTCGCACGCGACGACCGTCGTAATTTGCTATCGCCCGCCCAAGTTAGAAAGATCAGCTCGTATTTGACACCGGGCGAAGAGCGACTCGTCCTGCGTCGACTCTCTCATGGCTCGGCGCAAAGCGCAGAGCATTCGAAATAAACAATCTGAATTAGTGATGTTCATGATTTTGATAATTTATGATACCTTTATTGGTTATTTGAACAATGCTTGCTATCAAATTTCAGTATAATTTGATATAGCTCTCGTAATTAAATCATTAAAATTATCCTTTTAAGATCGTTGAAAATGTTAGTTCGGCGTTACCCATGTCAAATAGTATACTAATAAAATTTTGGACTCAATTTTCACATCATTACCGTATCTAGCATCCTTAACTATCCGAATTAGGCAAGTTCTGAGGCCAAAATTACGATCTAAACAAAATCCTCGCTCTACACATGAGCCTGCGTAACCACTGCTGTAAATGGACAACAAGGCTGTTCGGACGGTGAGTATGCCAAGTCAGTTTTCGATATTTGGTAGCAGTGTTATGGTGATGCTTTTTCCTCTTGACTATCTTTGCTTCAAGTTAAGAAACGATGAATGGTCTCACCTTCCTTTCCTTTCAAAAGTTCCACAACTGATTGTTGAAAATGCTCGAAGAAGCCAAATACTAGATGACGCCAGAGTTCTGACAACAATTTTGTACTAAAAAGTGTTATCAGAACTATTGCGCCACCCTGTATCCGATCTCCGCCGTCAGCCATGAAGGCGCAAAACAAATTTGGCGAATGAAGTATTCTCATTATTACACGGCTCGTGTATATTAAATAAAGGCTGGCACGCTATAAATAAAACCGCCGCTCCCTCATTATAACGCATCACGAACCGAATGAAGAAATTGCTATCAAGGTGGTTCGACATTTGCTCCAGCATGCGGAATAATGAATGCGCGCTTTGTACGTGTCACTTTGTGCACAGCATAGCCTTCAGAGTTATCTTGATTGGATCATCACAACGTACTGCGTTGTGATATGTCTAATAGTATCAGGCAGCGTTCGCACTAAGAGACTTCTTAAAGTAAAAAGGTAAAACAGTTAAGTTGCAGACTTTATATTAAGGCTTTTGTCATCACATTAATGTTAAAACTGGACAACCAAATTTTTTCAGATATTTCAAAAATATTTATTTTCGAGAACTTTGCATATGCACATTATAGAGTTCTTCAAAATATTCAATGAACAAGGTTTTGCAGGAACTCTTTAATCAAATTTTCGCATTTTACTTTACTGTGTTGGACAACAGACTCGGATCAAGGGACTTTTTCCATAGCCGAGTGTTATCGCCTAAACACTCGTATTAGGAGTCCAAGAGATTCAACCGAAGACCAAGCTAGCCAGCTTGCATAACCTAAAGTCAGCAAATTGCGAATATAAAGATGAATCTTGGAACGATATTTACCTATGTTGCGAATGGATTCATGCTCGCGACTATTCCGCTTTACCTGATTATTCTAACTATTCTTGTTAAGAATCGAAATTGCGAAATTCTGGGACAGCCGTTTTTCAAGCTAAGCTTTAGCCTCTTCGTCGCAGATACATTTCAAATTATTAATCTCTTAATCATTGCCCTCTTCTCGAGAGCGGAATTATTTCCGCAGGTTTTTATTGCAATGGGTGGCCTTGCCTCACGAATTGCAAATATTAATGTTCATTGCTTTGGGCTGGCGCAACATTTTGGCACTTTCTTGATTGCAGCCAATCGCTTCACGGCGTACATGATGCCAGTGAAGCATTCAAAGGTGCGCGCTGTCATTTTATCTCTCTTTCCTGTCATTTTTTCTCTCGTTCCTGTCATTTCATTAACCACTATTTGAGGAACTATTCTGTACATTCAAAGCGTTGAGCAAGCATCGAAGAAAATATTTTTTAAGCTGGGGGCTGAACAGTCTGCGAGTATAAGAACAGAATAGTTGTATAGAATTGTTGAAAATTTTGACGTTAGATGGATGTAATCAAATTTTGGTCAGAAATGACATTGCTCACCAAAGAAGCAAATCAAATGTAGACGGGTTGCTGACGTAAAATAATGTTGCTCGATTATATTCAGTCAATAGCGCTGACTCCGAATTTCGCATTTGTTAAACATTGAAATAACTTCAAAATAGTAAAATAAAGCAAAGAAACGAAATTTTTTTGTTCAAATTGTAAAAGCAATATTCTGCTGTTCTTGTTTTCAGCGCGGAACACAAAAATCTATTATAGTATTGCAACCGCTAAGAAATCTGACACATCCAGCGAATTTAACATTCTTCTTCTTTGTTTATTATAATATTTTTCGACGAAAAAATGCAGAATTTCTACTCAACGTTATTAAATGCATAGTTTTCGGTCCGCTTGTAAATTATTTTGACTTGAGTTACCCCTGTCAACAAAGTTATGCATTTTTCTTGTGGCGATGGAAGACTTTGAGCAGAGAGAAAACCATCGAAGTTTAGTACTTTGCGATACAGGAATACAAATTTCAGATTTGGAGTAAAAGAATAGTGCGAAATTTGATTGTAATTCAGTGGATTTTAGCGATATCAATGGTCGCGCCATTGTTCCATCCCTATTTCCAGTTCGTGATCAAAGATTCAAATGGGACAGTTTTGCTAGAATGGGCTGACAACGTTCAATTCGGTGTTTACAGTTTAGCTGTTACTGGAGTTTACGGCGGCACCACTGCGCTTTTTATTCTTATCCTATACGTCATCTTGTTTTCAGCCGCATTTTTCAGAAAGGTAATTAAATTAGCAACGATTGAACTAAAAGTACATTCTTTCAGTGCTCTTCTAAGAGTTTAATAAGCAAAGCAGAGAAAAATGCACTCAAGATGGCTCTTACAGGGTTCATTGGGAGCGTTAGTTTTTTCATCATTCTCACAAATGTTTATGTTTATCTCCTTTCGTGGCATTTATATCATATCAATTTTCCAACTCACGAGACATTTTGGGCGATTCACAATTTTGGCACTTATGCCTATATTACTGTCAATCCGTATGCCCTCCTCATCTTTTCACAAACCGTTCGCAAACATATTGTGCGATTATTTTGTCACTGTCTGTCTGCCAAATTTCCTGCCGAACACAATACACAGATCGCCGCTGGTACATTACTTTATCGTAATAATCGCTCGATCGCTGAACCTGAACTGGATTTATGATAAATGGCAGTAACTGCTTCAATTTAAAGCACATAGCACGCTGCAGTATTGAATTTTAACTTCTTGATGTATGAAACAATCGTTCAAATGGTTTTCTTTTCGAAGTGGAGCTGTGACCTTTTTTATGTAAGCATGGAATAAAACGGGGATTCGTCCACGCCAAGAGCAGCATCTCAAGACGTTAACCCGCGCCAACTATGCCAATTAATTCACGTAATGAGAAATATTTCTCTCTGTGAACTACAACATGCTCATAAAGAAATGAACTAAACTTTTGTGAATTCTGTTTAGCATTCGCTAAAAATGCTTTCCAATCAGACTGAGCAATTTGCTTGCATGGAAACGTTCACGTTGCACCCTCTCCTAAATGCTCCTGTCGTTTCTAATAAATACACTACTGCAGATTTTCAAATTGTATATTTGCATAGCAAGTGAATGATCGTCCGGTCCTTCGGAACAGCCGCCGCTGTCCGCGGCCTGCATTTTAAGCCACCGATTTGTAATATATCTGCTCAAGCAAAGTTCTGTTTAAGAAAAGAAAAATCACAGTTCAAGATCGAAAGCTAATAACGAAAAATTTCACAATTTAGGAAATCTAGAGCCCAGCCTCTTAATTCATGTGTTAAGTTCAAATAGACTTCGCAAGTATACGAATCTAACACGGTCGCGCGCAACCCGCAAGCTCACACAAACTGGAAGCTTCAAGCATGGAAAAAGTCTGAGAAGCGACCAGATCACAGCTCTAGCACTATCATACAAGTCAGAAGGTCAAACACAACGAGATAATCAGGAAGATCTGTGTTAGCCGAATACTTGTCATTTCTTCTCTTAAGAGGCGTTATACTTTCACTCTCTCCTTACCATGTGACTAAGCCCTGAGCCAAATTTTCATCGTGACTCACTGAATGGTCTGTATGCCTTGTAACGGCCGCTTGAGAAATCACTATGATGTTCTGGTCTTTAGCGTATATTATAAACAAAACTTCGTATAATTCTCTTCAATTCATTTTTCAATGTTATTTTATTGATAATTTATTATCGTTTCTTTCCGTACATTACTCTCAGTCATTGACAGCGCATGCTGAAAATTACACTTCATCAGCCACACTACGTTGTACAGACAAATTGCCCATGGTGACAATGAAAAAATATCTATTATCACATTTATATGAGCGGGGAGCGGATACAAACTTGGTAATATAAGTACATTTTTCGAGTACCTCGTAATATCCTGCAGGTTTTGTTTGTGTAAAGCCAAGATTGGTAGAAGAACTCTGGGTAGATTTGTAGAACGCAGAAAGCAGCACAGTTCCCAGTGTTCGAATGCACGAAGCATTGTTTTGTTGCACTTTTTCCTGACCTGCTTTATTGTTTACGAATATCTATATCACGCAGTTGAATGCATACTCTGAAGCCCCCACAACTGCGCATTGTTTGAAGACAAGCGGACAGAATGATTTTCGACTGCAATTGTTTGCAGCTGAGTTGGTGTATTCAAAAAAGTAAAAAAGGGCCTTGCAATTCGTATTTTCGCCAAAAATGCTCTTCGAAACGGTAACATGTAGTAAAGAGAGAAAAGTGGATTACACAGACACGTAAAATTGAATGGGATCAAAAGTATTCGCCCCACTCGAACGTCAACCAGTTCGGGGAAAAATCGAAGACAAAAATTATACGATGCAGTAGGAGCGACGCAGATAATTGGCATTAGAGACATCCATTTCGTCATTTTCATTAGTTTTTTCGTCTCGTTCACAATATTTTCTGTCTCGGCTGATATTATTCCATTCGTCATTGTTTTAATCCATCGATTTAGCTTGCCATAGTAAACAGTTGTTAAAGTTATTGCAGCAAAAAACGTTCCAAGCATGCAAAGGTTATATATAGCAAATAGTGAGATGGGCAAATCGAATACGATACCGCAAACGCCCAAGGGATCTCTACCGTACATATCGAAAAAGACAAATGGTAGATTCAGAGCCAGAATGTACAACCAAAATACGGCCGATATCAGTTTAGTGCCAGTTAGCGAGAACAGTCGCTCTTTCATTGACTTGACACCTCTGTGAGCTTTGCGACTAATGATAATCTCTCTATTGATCGCAAGATATGGTGGTACGCTGAGGCCGTATAAAGCGATAAAGTAGGTGAGAAATCCGCCCACCTTACAAACACTCATTTGTCTAAAAAAGCTCCAGTGTAAATTGAATACGGCTATCGTTAGCAAGGTGCCGACGTCCGCTATGGCCATGTTGAGAATGAATACGTTTGCCGGTACATTTCTTAATTCGGCCGTAGTCAACCACAAGAAGATAATCACTAAATTAGTTGGTACTCCAATGATCGCTTGGATCAAATACCAGATGCCCAGTGCCAGAGCAGACACAGGATCTGGCTCCATCGCTAGAGCCAAAGAGATATTTGCGGCAAGCGACATATCAATCACTTAGTGGCAGATAAAAACTGCGCGACCTGCGAACGGCGACAGATATGTTAGCACGTAAAGACAGTCAAACAGCTATTCATGACTAGTAGATAGCATGAACGATTTGGTGAATACTCGTTGCGCTGCATTAAATGTAGTACAGTTATGAAGTAAGCCGCTGACCGGAAATTGAAGTAGAGCATAAAGCTAAGAGAGATCTTTGCAAACATGTAAAACAATACACTGCCGCGCAGAATAACCGCATTCGTTCTAATGGAGTATGATGACTACGCCGAAGGGCATTCTTTGCGACGGTTGCTATGGTAGATTAATGAACAGATCTGAAATTTATTCCCATTTTCGTGACTGAATTCGGATGAAACTGCTCTGTTCTACGTTCCATGCAATAATGCAAAAATAATATTGCAGGCCTAGTTTCAAACTGCGAAGTAATGGAATTAGTGAATAGAAGATGACCCAGAGGGTACCTTGTTGTAGTTCAAACAAAATTTAATATTGAACTATAATATGCCCATTCGAGCTACTCATATGACCCTAAGCAAGATGGTAGATTGAGTTTACATTATTTCGCATGACGGCAGGATTTCACTTCACCATTGGCCTCATTTTTCATTTGCTGATCCTAACGACATCCGGAGAATTTCGATCTCCAAAATCCGGTCTTCCGCCAACGTCTGTATGATGTCTCTGTTTCGAGTGTCGCATATAAGAAAATCACAAAAAGCATACAGCGATCTTTTACTCCAGTACTTGCAGTTTGCACTATAGCGACCAATCGTTTAACCAGCGCGCCATGGTGAAAAATAAATGAATCAGTTACATCATCTCGTCGTGATCTCGCAACGAATTTGCGACTACAGCAATTTGAACTTTAATTAGAGTAATCATCGCCAAAAATTTATCCTATAATCAATAATGGCCACGCATAGATATTTGTTTTCGCGTATATCCTCACAAATGCAATATGCGCCCTCATAATACGGTCAGGTTATCGCGAAATTTTGCTCGATCAGACGTTTTAACGTAAAGTTTACAAGGGATATTACTTTAACAATTTGTTGACAATTGACTCATGAATGGGCCACCAAATAAGCCAGTCGTTCTTCGGATATTCCATACCAACGCTTGTTCTGCGCGAAACGCACTTCATTGCCGTTAACGATCTCCTCCTGTTTGAAAATTTCAGGACAATAATGTCGATTAAAAGCTTCAACAACTAGTTGCGTCGCTGAGCCGAAGATTCCATCAGCTGTTAAATAGTATCCATATCTGCAATAAAATTGCTTGAAATATATTTACATGTGCTGTGAGATAAAAAAGTATTCATTTTCCCCCTGTAGGCGTGATGCAATAAATAACCCATCACCCTCGCCCGTCTGGCCAGCAAAATTTGCTATACGTCTGCTTAACAAATTTGTAATTATTTAAGGCGTATTCGTTGCTGAGCTCTCAGGGTATAGTAAATTTTACAGTCATCAAGCGGGGAACTTAATTGTCCCTTATAAAAAAAACCTTTATAAAGTACATAGAGTAGAAACGTTCAACAACAAAGAAGCTGATTTGGTCAGTCAGCAGAGAGCGATGTAAATATTTCCTGAGATAAATGGGCGAAACGTACTTTTGAAGTCGTTCTTGAATCGATTTGACGGCGGCGCTGTATGTCGTAGAAGCCTGATACAGCACTTTCTTCTGGTCGCTTTCGGATAGTTTGGTCGTGTACAAGCCGGGGTACATGTCTAGCGCGGCATAAAAGAGTTTAAAGTCGAAATAGCCACTGACATCCGTCTTGTCGTACTCTTGAAAGTCTGCGTGAGCGACGATATTCTTCGGCAGAATTTTCCATCGTTTGACGATCTGAGCACTGAGCTCTGCGACAGCGTTTTCCTATAAAAAATAGTTGGTGTCTCGGCTGTTTGCATCGTCAGTCTTGTGCATAAGTTTAACGTGTGTGCTTCTGTAGGAGTATACATTATATACATTTACGAATTTTCGCAGAATTCGCAACTCGACCGATTTGCGAAAATATTAACACTTTCGAATACTTATGTCATTACAGTATCTGATGTTCACATTTGTCGTCGGACCGACGACAAAGAGAAATATTAATAGATGGCAAGCTTTCTTGACGTCATAATCTGTATCAGGCCATGTAATAGAAAGAAATAATAACAAAAAGACGAGCTGAATTCTATGCGTTCATATTTGACGCTGTTTGCCTACTGAATTTTTTACTTTTCAAACGCATGCTTAAACATTTCGCTGCCATGTATCGTTACGCTATGGATTACAGTATTTCGCAGCAATCAAATTTCTCTCAGAAATTTGAGATCTGAGCGTTATAAAAGTTGAACTCTGGGTTCTATTTCATTATAGCTCAATCACTGAAATTTAATAAAAGCTGGCTGCGACTCATACCTATGACGTGAAGTTATAAAAGGTCGAAACATGATATTCAATCGAGTTATTGCATATTTCAATGACTTATCTTTAGTGAAATAGGGAGGATCCTAGTTACTTTAATGAACGATTTCTGCCACACTTTTACCTGAACAGTAGGGAAGGGTTCGTCTCCAGTGTTGACGATCTCAATGCCAATAGAAATGTCGTTCATATTGGTGTAGCTGCCCCAGGTACCGGTGCCGGCGTGCCAGGCTCTGTTTGCTTCGTCGACGAGCTGATAAATGGTGCCGTTCTTGGCCGCGATATAGTGGACGGAAAGATGTCTGTTGTTGAGGGCGTCATATGTCGCTTGAACAGTGGGATCAACGGTGTGGTGGAGAACGAGAGCGTGGATGTCCGTAGGCGACGGTCGGCTGTTCCAGTAAGTTGACCTGTCCTTCCAGTTGACTATTTGCAGCTTAGGCTTTGCCGTCGTCGTTGGGGTCAAATGAGCTAGAACAGAGTTGGCAGCTTAGGGGTAGCTTCAGAGGCACGAGCCACCTTTCGCTTCTTTAGATTAAAAAGACAATGTTATTAATGCATTGGGACATCAATGACAAGTTGGGCTGTGAGAGAGGGGCAGGCTGTTCATTTCACCAATGAGTCATCCTACCCAACTGAAAAATACAGGCTACACTGTTAAAACGTTTTTCCACGATAAGTCACTTTTTTTTCAAATTTTCACGTTAAGTAATATAATGTTTGGATTCTCTTGGGAGCTTGGGCATGTCCCCTCTGAAAGATGGAAGTTTCCATCTGCGTACTCCCATTTCCTCGTTTGTGCAGAAAGTTGCAGTTTGGTACATTTATTTCACATACCATTTGATGGTGCGTAACGAATTGAGAAACCGGCGGCATTGACCGTGTTGTCTGATTGAAAGGTGACCGTCACGACATTTCCTGTCGATTCCACAAAGCTACCAGCTCCCAAGTGACCGGACCAGCTGAAAAAATGTCTCTATCTCTAGTTATTTTTCATAGTCGAAGTGTTTCTGACAGCATAGCTAGAACAACGAAGCTATGGTACTCTCGTATTTGTTAAAGAGTAAGAAAATGAGTAAAAATTCTGCTCTCATTAGTGGCATTTTGTAGCCTGTTCCCGTATCCGTCAATTTATATAAACGGAACAGTTGTGACGAAAAATTTCGCACCTGATACAATTTACAATGTTAGCATATAAATGATCTTTAGTTTAACATCAACTCGCCACATTTAAATAAGTACAACATGGAAAACAAAACTTCTCAGGGACTGCTTAAAAGGTAATATATTTAGCCCTCTGAAAACGGGAAATTCGCAAATTTGTAATCTTCATAAACTGAGGGCGACATCCTCGTGCTTTCCCCGTTAGCTTTAATACCGTACATAATGAGCACTCGCGAATGAGTGTTTGGTCCATCATAGACATAGACCCTGTCGCAGCAAGTCTCGGTGATGAGCGAGTCGACCGTGAGCAGAATTTTGCTGCCTTCTGCTACTTTGATGTTGTACGTGCAGCTCATATCATTGCCATAGTTGACGTGCTGCGCGAAACCGGGGCTTTCAATCACACCGGCTGCTGGACCATAGTCGGACGCTGGGCACTTTGACTGCGCGCTAACCGTCGTTGCGAGCACTGCAATCAATCAGCCGGTCGTAACAGAAATAGGCAATGTTGGTGTGAGAATGGGGTGGTTTCATATCGCATACTTTGGCAAAAGTCGTAATTAATTCAGTGCTAAAGGATAGGCGCAAAGTACGACTTTAGCTTAAGTATGCGATACGAAACTCATCCAATGTCTCGAGGCACAAAAGGTTACGTGCCGCCGGATATTGGCACTGTTTGAAGTTGGCCTGAGGTTGTTCAGACATAGACACCGATATGAATTTTGGAGGACGTGGCCCGCCGACTTGGCGTTTGCATATCATATATTTTGTCACCAAGTTTTTTAGAGGATTATGAAATTATTTTCGCGGTCAGTTTTCAAATATCAGTGAAATATCCCATACGCATTTTCTTTCGAGAGAGGGGGAGGCATGTTTTAAGTATAACACAAACTGTGACTCTGAACCATCGGAAACCTGTTGTGCATCTTTTTAAATCCTGTCATACTCTTTGTAACGGTGAAAAGGAATTGTTGTGACGTAATTTTTGCGAACAATTCCATACCATAATTAATAAATTATAAGGCTATGGAATATAGGCAGAGTTTTGAAAACGGAGAATGCACCCTCAAGAAGTGAGATCTAATTATTCAGATGAAGTGTTGCTGTCCTTTTCTATGTTGGACAAAAAAATTGAAGCGAGCGCATCAATTTAACTCGAAGTATACCCCTGAATAATAGCATAACAGCAATCCTTGCTTACCTATGCACAGCCATGTCGCTTTACTGAATTTCAAAAACTCCATTAGCGATGCAGAATTATGCAGCTTTCTTCTCAGCAGTGTTACACAACAATGAATGTCTAGATTCTTTAACAAGCACCCAATTCATACTATCTTCGGCGGTATCGACAAGGTGGTCTTTTTCTCACGCCCAAACTGCAGCATATGACGCAAATTGTGTTCGTCAGCTTTTAAAAGTAGCGATAATAGAGACCAAAAGCTGATGAGTGCTCTGTTCACTGCGTCAGTAGACCAAAGATTTCCTCATATTTGCCGCTCTGCAAGTCATTGATATTGACTCCAAGTCACGCGGTTCGTTCTTTCCTCTCACCTGTGCTTTTGAACTCAGTTACCGCGCCAGCATTGACATTACTGTCTGTCTTTTGCATCATCAGTCGTAGTGCAAAGATTATCAAAATGATCAAAAGAATCGAGTCTTTAATTTCATTCAATGATAAATGGAGGACGCCATTTGAAACGCTTTCAAAATGCAATTATTTAACTGAACACAGAAAGAATTGTATGATAGCAAATATCAAATTGAACAAGATACAATTTTTGGCTGCAAAAGTTGCGTCAAAATCTCAATCGATACAGACGATGGACACATGAAGACAGTTCTGCAACATGACGCCTCACTGGACTAAAGTACTAGAATGCTTTAAAATATAACAGCAAAACGGCTGACTATACTGTATTTCTGCGCCAAAGTAAAATCTTGCAGAGCAATGTAAGCTCATATTGCAAGCAGTATCAGACACGTCCATCGTTTAGTGCTGAACACGCGGGTGGCGCGTGTGAGCGTGTAAACAGCAAGGTCGCGCACCTCTCTTGTGCATCAAAATAAAACAGTGTCCCCTCCTTGGTTTTTGTGGATCAAAGTTGTGCTGCCGAGTAAAGTCTACCTTAGAATGATGACATAATATGATGAGAAAGGCACGGCTCAGTGGAAGCCCTATTAGTGAATCGAGAAGCACAAAGATGGCCATGCATTCGTAGTGAATTTTGAACCTGTGTTGAGTCAAACTATCTGGGGCTCATTATTATAGATGTTTATAGAATCACCATCAAACTCTATCCACTATTAAGTTATTACAAAACAAAATGGCTCAAAATGGGTTGTTCTCATAGGTATACGTTAGTCGGTACGTGGGAGAGGGGGTACGTATCCCTCATGTTCGCGTCTCGTAGTCCCGCAAAACCATTTCAGGCGCTACATCCAAAATTGAAAAGCCAGTAATGTTTCGAAGTTAAAATACCTGTGTGAACGAAAGTCTCCCTTATAGAGCATTGCGGCAGTGATCAGTTTCAGTGAGAAGAAAAATAGTTTGATCATGAAACTCTAGCATGGCAAAGAGATCAAGTCCTATACGCAAACTCGTTTATTATCTCGCGCGGACTTCGCGCGTAATTAACTTGATGTTACCATCACACTGCTGTTTGTAAGAAGGTATGTCTGGTTCCTGGTCGAAACAACTCGCGTCAGAGAGACGGTTTATATAAAGAAAAGTCTTAGTTTTTTGTACTAAAGACAGTATAGGCATCATTTGGATGATGCGCGGACCATAAGTGGCAGCTTTTTCAGAATGTAAGCAAATTTCTTTAAACTTCTTTTTTACTAAATAAGATGCTCTTACTTTCAGTATACAAGCTTTATCTTCTTTGCACATAAGTAATATGCAAAGAACTGATAACCTGTGATCATGCCGAGTCTTTTATAACTGTAGCATTAGCGACTGTTCGAGAATGAAATTGATCATATTATCTATCATCCCAATTGATTACATATAGTCAATGTATCATCTTATTCATAGTCAATATACATATATGTACTCTTCTGACGGTGACAATGTAGCATAAAAAATATATTTTTGCGAAAATGTTCTGAGCGTTATTTCGTTAGTGATGAATATATCTGCGTTATATTATGAATAAAACTCATTTCATGGTGCAGATAGCATGTCGAATGCAGAAGGCAAATGCAACATTTATAGCGTTAATTTTCGGGTCTTACGATTATTTTCAGTCTTGCAAGAAATATTGCAAAGAATGAAGGAATAAAACAGTGCTGATTAAGTTGTATAACGCCAGAAAAATGAAAAGATCATACACGACCGCGGTATTCTTTGAAGACAAAAGTTCACAAAAGATATACGGACATCTTTCAGCGATCTGACGATGACTGTTGACCTAGTACCCGAACGAACGCACTTGCCGATGAACGTTGATGACCTTCATTCTGAACACTTTTCCACCTTCTCAATTCAGTCAGTTGCGTCTTTATAATATTTTATCGTTTTATCGCCGTTGGCCGAAACTTCAGACCTACTTGTCGCTGCGCTCAAACAAAAAAAGAAAACGGAAAAAATTATTACAAATGAAAATAGATCGTGTGTCGCCTGTCGCGAACGGTAATTAACCTTCCACTAACGATTGGAGGTGGACGATGGCGTTCTTTCATTATTTTCTTCTGCTTCTCTCAATATTCGCTGAAGATCTAGCTCATGCATCGTTCTGCGGCACTGGAGCCATTCCCTTTAAGCTTCAGGTCAGTTTGCTTTCTTCTTCTGCGCCAAATTTTTGCTCATCGTTTTGATTTCGCGTTTCATTCAAGTTGAAATAAGTGCCTGCCTTATTGCTTTAAAATTTGAAAGCATTTTAAAAGAAAATCTGCTGTATAAAACAAATATTAGGAACGACGAAGAGTTCTGTTTGTTCCACCAATCGCTGCAGCTGAATCGAACATGATAGTAAAACCTAAAAAGTTGTTTGATGTCTTTTACAGGTTAGTTAAATAGGAACTTTCAACTTTTTATTATATCAGGTAACTGAAGCAGTGGAGAACACGTGTCACCAATTGAAGCTAGAGGTGGTATTTTTGTAACAAATGTGTTAAATTCTGTTTTTTAAATATAAAGTATATGAACAGTGATACGGGTATACCTCTTTTAAAAACATGTGAGGCGTCGGATGCAAGAGCAATACTTTTCTCGATTCAGATAAGAAAATCGGGCAGGCCTGTGCTCGGCTGCGCCACACCAACGTGCTTCGGCGGTTTTCAAGGAGGCGCACACGGTCTCCACGGCAGAGAGTCGATTGATGATGGCGCAACTGATGACATCACCCGGCAGAGCGACAGTCAACCTTTTCGTTTCAGACAACCAGACGCCCCGATACAACGCTCAGTAAGAGATGTATTGCATGACCGGTTTAAAACAATTCAATAAATTGCAAAATTTGGATCCAGAATCAATCCATTCGGATCCGTATTCGAAGCTAAGCCAATGTATACATTTCCGTTCCCTGGTCCCACCTGCACCAAGTTGACTTTTGTAGAAATTTGGGAATAATTTGAGGCTCCTCAAGCATCAGATTTTCTCAGATCGGGGGCGAGAGTGACCTACGATTTGCAATGATTTAAGCTTGTCACAGAGACCTCAATGCCCTATAATAGTGATCTGCTTTATCTATTATATTTAAGGAAGCCCATATTGCATCATGTAAACTGTTCCAAAGGCCTGTGATGTGCCAAATTTTAGCAATTTTTCACAGGCCATAACTGAGAGTCCATTAATACTAAAAAAATAACTTGAGTCATCGCAACGAAATGTCAGACTTATCTTTATACGCTACGATGCAGTGCTCAGTAATCCCCCTTCTCTTCGAATAACCGGAAATATGGATCATCTCAACAAACACCATTCTAATGTCGTTTTTAACGCTGCATTCTAACACTAATATTTTAACTTTAGACATTATTAGATGTGCCGTTCAGTTAACTGACTGTTACAATACATTAAATCTGATGAAGGCTAAAAACATGAAGCAAAAAAGTTCTGAGCAGCAGTAATTAAGCATAATTTAGGTCTGTGATGCTGATGCGCATTCTCAATCGTGCAGTGCCAGCAACAGCTGGGTTGGAGGCGTGGGAAAATTTTCTCGTCTTCAGCGGTATGGAAAAAATATTAATCACACATTATTGACAAAAGGCGTGTAAATTATCATAGCTAGAATTTAAGCCTTACGTAAAAAAACATTTCCTGACTGCTGTTAAATGTAGCAAGTGATTATTTTAGCTCATTGATTGCAATAATCTTTCACGTACACGATTATCGGTTCTTTTTATTTAACTACCATGCTTCAGATGTCCTTCTATCGGCCGTTTACTTTCTGATTTAGGTATTGCATGCACTTGCACTTTCATGTGACCTCTAACAATTAGGCAAAAGAGAGGGATGTTGAAATGACTCACTGCACTTAGCGCTAGTGAAGGAAGGTTTACGGAAGGTGGGGTTGTAAGTTTTGGGCATCGTAAATATCATTGTGTATAGCAGGATTCAGCGATCCAAAATATCCAAATTTTGGTGTAAATTATTTGACTTTCCGAAATAAGAAATCCACTGGCTTCTCTCTGATGCCACAACAGGTCATCGTTTATGAAAGACCCCGTAATTAGCTGTTTGCAATCTACGCGTAGAGTGCACTTTCCTACGTAAGATTGGTGAAATTGAATGAAAAGTATCGTCATTTACTGTTTTTTTCTTTAGCATGTGAGTTGTACCATTAAACACGCTCTACATACATAATTTATAATTGAATTTTTGAAGACTCTGTAGACTTGAAAGGATTATCAGATATTCGAAAAAAGGATATTTAGCAAACATGATATCCAACCAGGATTATAAATGCTTGGGAGCTTGTACCCCCAAAGGTGGCTGGTCGTGTTCTCGTGTGCCCAAATCTCCGCCAATCTATGGCAGTCATGAGCGTCTATGTCGCCAATATTGATCTTTTGTTTCCATTTAGTCAAAAAAATTGCAATATCATACTCTATCTTCCAGAAAACTGAACTTACGCTGTTGCTCTTACGACGGGATGAAATTTGCCAGCTTAGTCCATGAACCTATGCTTAAAATCAACACTGCATACGTCGGCGGTGAAATTTACAAAAACGGCCGTCAAATCGGATTTGACATCATATCAGATGTTCGGAGATTACCAGGACTGGATGGAAAGTAAGTCAATTTTGGGCCTCTGGGTTTGTGGCGTTATGGCGTGACAGATAACAGTACGAGCTCTACGTCATAGCCCATAATCCATTTACTAGCGCGCTAGGAGTTAATAAAGAAATCAGTAACTTCTTCCCACCGGAGTCCTACAGATGATCGGCAGTTAACACTTTACTATTAATAATGAACTCCAGTAGTCTACTGTAATAGAAATAATGCCGCAATTTTCTTATTCGCGCATTTCCCGAAAATACAATAGAATTTTTCAAGACAGGCAACTGATCAAGTCAATATTTCAACATATTATGAGCTTAAAAGTAAAAAATCGTATACATTTCTTTGTACTCTACGCCGAATATTGTCTTAAGGTCGAGTTTACCAAGTCATTGCAAAATAGTGCAAGCCATATTAGTGAGAAATATCTATCATATCCGGATCTAACTGTAATAACATCGAGATTAATAAATTAGTTAAACTTTATTGCAGACCGCGGTATAAAGTATCTATTCACAGAATGCCGTGCATACCTGATCCACCGGAGCAGTATAACTTAGGTATGCTCACTATATTCCAGCAGTAACGTCCATAAAATATAAGCAAAGCGACATCCTTGTCAAATTGTAGCACGATCGGACACGTTGATTATGTTTGATGGGGAGAGCGAAACCTGACTGAATGTTCTCATAAGTCTAAATCGTACATGACCGATACGGTAATGTATCCAGTTATTATTCCATTTTCAAGAACAGAATGCAACTGACATTTAAGTACGCTTCTATGCTAGTGAATTGCAATATATTTCGAAGTGAAAAAAATAGGTGTAGTTCGGGACAAATTCTGAACCTTCAATCAACATTATTAGAATTTGTTCTGTACTGCGTGCTTTGGTTTTAGCTGTAGGCTTTAGGTAGCCTGACCAATGTGAGTTCGTAGATGATTTCCACGATACATTAACGCGAACCTAGAGAGCCACGCTGGGCAAATCATCAAATTAATTACATTATGCATTTCAATGTCTTTCTATGGGCCGGTTCCACATCGCGTACTTTAGCTAAAGTCGGACTTAAAGCAATGATAAAGGATAGGCCTTAAGTCCGACTGTAGCTTAAGTACGCGATGTGAAACCCACCCTATGCCTGTTAAGCGTTTCGGCGTGCTTGAGATTTTGTCTTGCTAACTATTGGCGGATTGAACAGCATAAGGTTTGCATTCGCGACATTTATTTGACTTTTGCACTCATCAAATATATCACTATTCTCATAACTAATACTTATTTCGCTAAAATTTACGAAAGTGATTCTATGCATATACTCAGGACTTCTTATTTACTCTGAAAAATTTTCACTTTGCACTCAAATACTGTCCTCCATAGGGACCCGAGATTAGTTTTAACTTCGCGTTGCCCTGAAGTGACAGTACGAGAGAACTGCGGAACAAAAACAATAAACTCGTTAAACGACGTTCTATTTAACGTCGCGATTATAGTCTATCGATTGGTGAGACGCGGTTGGGACAGACTGCCCATCGATTATTCAACACAAACTCAAGTCCCGCTACCTTGCGAACAACTTTCGTTCTCTTGACCTTGTTCACCGCGCGCGTCACAAATGATCAAAAGTCATGCGCTTTCCGCGAATTGATACCCCAGTTTTGTAGAACAAATGCCTTGTCTGCAGTCTGCACCCGTAACCTTGTCCCCTCCCGAATGTATCGAACGCACTCAGAGGTGCAGGAACAGCCAATTAACCACGCGATAATGTAATAAGCAAAACCGTGTTTGAATGCAGCGCTGAAAGGTCAGCAGACGATATGCGGTGGCACCCTTAGACATGCATGTGAACATTGACAATTGGCCTTCTATCGCTGTGGTGTTGCAAAGAGGACGTATTTTACCCCACCCAGGGACAGTTTTCATTGTATATCAGCAAAACGAGATCTTGCGAATCTCCTACCTTAACTGCACATTTCAGATCAGCTAACCTTTAAGCCTACTGCTTTATGCGTGGCGAAACAAAGCTAATTTTATCTTTGCATTTCAGTCGACGACGGTGTTGAAGAGAACCTCGAACTTGCTCTGGTGGAGGAAGAAGTACCAGCAAATGTAGCGTCAGAGAAAAGCGATGGAGGAGAAATTTCTAGTAATCGTCCGCCTCTGTTCGCCGAACCACTCGTCCCAGGACCAATCGGTCAGCAGCTCGTGCCTCTTCCGCCTTTTGTCCAAGGGCCAGCCCAAGTTGCGCCCATCAACTTCTATCCGGCTCAATCCGCTGTTGCCTATCAGTATTACACCACCACTACAACGCCATTTTTGTGCTTCAGTGCCGATACGATGGTTGCTACAACAAATGGCGAAAAGAGAATGGATGAACTGAGAATCGGCGACGTCGTTCGGACATCAATTGCCACCGGGGTAAGCTGAGTAGAAAGCGTTAAATGGTTGGGGGAGGCGGTCTTTCAATGGTTTCGATCATCGTGGAATGCCCGCTGAGCGAATCCGTTTAGGAATAAAATGATTGCGAATTATTACAGAAGGGGACCAGCGGTCGAATATTATTATTTTGTCACGTGGAAAAGCTGGTGCTAAGTTCTGCAGTTCTTTGCCACGTGTATATTACATATCTTTCAGGCGACATTCGTTCCCATCGTTTCGTTTCTTCATCGCCTTCCCGAAGCGAAGGCGAATTTCGTGCGCATCCAAACTGACGATGATAGTGTCCTCAAACTGACCCCACTTCATCTGATACAGATTGCAACTTTCCCAACTATGTCCGGCTTAGAACCGAGCGGCAAGTTGGTCAAAGCAGAAGATGTCAAAGTTGGTGACCACCTGTTTCGTCTCAACAACAACGGAACGAAGTTCAAACTCGTTAACGTCACACGAATCACTGTCGTCAGCGAGACTGGCGCATTCGCGCCGCTGACTTCAAACGGTTACATTGTTGTAAACAATCTGGTCGCATCGTGTCACAGCGTGTCTCACGCGACAGTAGTGCAGCAGACTTTTTTTGCCCATCTTCGGTTGCTGGAAGAAGTTTTCTGGAAACTGTTTGGCCTACATGCGATAGACGACGAAGGAATGGTTGAATTGCCGACGGGGACTATCACTATCGTCAAGTGGTTGCAATACATCGTTCCCAGCATTCCACTATTTTCGGTGCAATAAAACGTGCCCTATTAATTTTCTTTTTCCATTTATTCCTTTAATTAATGACTTTGCATACTTCAGTTCAAAAATATAACCAGTCGCTTGTGAAATATTTCAAACTGTTTATTTATTTTGTTCAGTTTTACGCAAATAATCAAAAAAGCTGTACTCAATTTACTAAAATGTGTTCGTTAACTGATAAATTACCCTAAATTTTCTGAACGTGACATGTGCGTCCTTTTATCGTATATCTTGTAATGAAAGGGAGGCCGCCAACGAATTTTAACTTTTTTTAAGATACAATGTAACACTATAAAGTAAGTTTATAGAACATTTGGGATAGGCTATGAAACTTCAATAACAATGAAATACGCGCAGTTTTACTTATTTAATATTACGGCACATCATCTTCGTTAATGCTGATTCGTTATCGTTTGAAGTATTGAGATTGTTAATACCACAAAATGCGCGATTCTACTTTCAACATTAAACTGAAACATGAATACTTTTAAGTCGCTCTAAACAGATAAATGAAGTACAAAGCTTGAGAATTTTCTTTATTCGCTTTATTTCGAAATAAATGACATTCGTATTTTGTTAATAGTACGCAGCAGCTCTGCATGATTATACAGATCATACTTCCGTCCATTTTCCTACACTTTGGATAAACACTCAAGGGAGGGCGCTCATTTACAGCACACCGCATACCATGTCATACACAGTAATCATATATAGTGGTGTTATCATTTTCTGTTTTTTCTTCGAGATTGAAAGTGCCGCAACCCGCGCGTTTGCGGTATGCGGATCATCGCATTTTTTCTGAATATATTGTTATGCATTGCGAGCACAGGTTTAAACAAAAGTTAAATGTGGTTGTGTTCAAGCAGTTTTTGTAATACATTCTCATTTCCTTTACCAAGCTTCTAACTTTTGTCCTCGGGCAATAACATAATTAGCATGTCCAAATTGTGATATACCGTTGATCGGCCGAGGTACTATAGAACTACCGGATAATTTCGTAAATAGGGCCTCCCGAGGCTATTATTTGAAGGCCTTATCAATATTTAGCCCCGAGACATAACTTAGAATTCCATGCGAACATTCAAAAACTAGCAGATCTCGTCAACGACCCGGGGCTTTTTTACGATAAAACCTGGTACTCTTATAAAAGATTAGTCACGAGCCAGGCTTAGGCCTTAGCTTAGGTTTTGGCTTACTGAGAGAAATCTTATAGGCTTAGACTTCAACTCAACTTTAGCATTATAAAAGGCGGCCATTGTGCGAAACTGGGAACGACTGAATTGATTACCTTAATAAATAATCAAATCATGCTAAGATCGTCTTTCCAAGTGACTCTTGACCCTGAGATCGCCATAAATTCGATCTTGATCCTAACCTCAATTTCCTCCCCAGAAAAGGTTGAGGTGATTAACTCAGCGTACTGTTTTAGACACGCAAAAGGTTAAATCTTGGAGTTGTGTACGCTCCTAACCCCAATATGTGCGTGCGCGGGCGTACGCATCGAGGCCACTGGCGGCTTATGTTACGACGGAAATTATCCTCCTATCCTCCACCCTCTGTTTTGATAAATTAATGCGAGGTCTTCGCCTTTGCCCCACTCGGAAAAGTTACCGCATCGCAACAAATCTTTTTATTGTCTCTTCTTCGAGTTTCCGTCAGATGCGAAAATGAGTTCTAATACTTGGCTAGTCAGATTTCTGTCTCTTTATTTGACTTTGCTAACGCCCGCTGATGGAGCGAGCTGTGGTTTTCATTCCATTCCTTATCGCCTCGAAATCCTCCCGTCTGGTTTTCCTTTATTAAGCTGCTCCACACCTAGTTGTTTTGGAGCACACGAACAAATCAAAGAGGATGCTGTTGCGAGTGAAAATTTAGAAACAGACGAATTTTTTGAAGAATCCTTCAGTCAATTCAACGACTCCAATTCGATCAATCAGTTTACGCCGCGGCATGTACCGGCATTATTTGCGGTTCGCTACATTTTTTATTTTACTGTAGTTATTATCTTTTACTCTTTTACTATTATTCAGTTTACTTGTAAACGCGTACCCGCTTAATTATGAAAGCTTCTTTTGATTCTGAAACTCGTCAAATAAATATCTTGATCAGAAACATTGGAAACGGCTGTTCAGCAGTTGTCATGCCATTTTCATAGCAATTTTCATATAATGCGCATTCACTGTTCAGATTGGAATGTTAACAGTATAATTTTTCATGTTATGAATAAAGAACGAAATTAATTTAAAATATATATGATATAATTGAAACATTTTCTGTAAATATTACTTTTTCAGACATGCGATGAGACGGCGATTTCTCAATCCTGTAGCGGTCCTACTCAGTGGGTTGCTGGCATCGGACTAACTCAGAGTCGTCGTCGGTAAATTTTGCTGAGTTACATTTTTGATGTCAATTTTTCGTTCATTTTTGTTTTATATTTTTGCATCCTGCATGAGCAGCAAATTTGAATATGATTGCGGTAAATAATACGCTGTTCAGAACTTCAAATGGTTTGGATGTAGCAACACTCAATGAATATTTGTTTCATATTCGCGCATTATGACAGAGCATAATGAGAATGCGTGTTCCACCAAGTATGTATCTAGTGTTAAATTGGTCCATCAGAAATCAGCGACTGCATAATTTACTTTTCCCTCATTCTGTAGCCACATTCAGTGAATTTTATTAAAATTAGCTACTCGATAACCTATAGCCAGTGCTAATCAATTTATGTGAGATAAAATTGAGCTTAAGGCAAACACGAGCTTTAAATTCAATATCAGACATTATGAATCAAATATTGAGGTTAAGATCAATAAATTATGATATTATTACTAACACCGTACCAACATTTTTGCTCTCTTTAAGGTCGTGCCATGGACTGTTCCGAAACTAGTTGTTATAGTAGTGCCTTCCCTGTTCTCCTTCTTTTTCAATAGATCTTTAACACTAGATAACTCACCACAAACAGGCAAAAACAAAGTGTAATAATTTTCTTAACATAAAAACAAGATTCGAAAGAAAACGGTCAAAACCATTCCCAAGAATACTGATCGTGCTGGGACGCAAATGCTAACTGGTAGTGCGATTAGTGGTGGATAGAATGCTACTGACTAAATATTTGTACTCGCACTGCTTACGATAATTTAGATTGCTCCTTCAATGCTGCAAATTTGATGGCATGAGGTTTTCTCGAGAACTGAACATTTCGCATCTCGAAGCAAACGACACGTTCAGCGGTGGCGAAGTGTTTGAAAACGGTCGCCAAATTGCATTCGATCTCATTTCAAACTTTCAAAAAACTTTCAACGGAGACGGAAAGTGCGTTTAATCTTTCTTCATTAATTGCAATACTGATTGTTTTGTGTTCTTTACTACGAATTATTATCACATGTTTTCATATATAAATCAAGAAATAAGTTAATTTATCAATAATTTCATCTCTTCTGCACTTCATTGAACTTTCTAATCGTTGTAAAATTTGGTCGATCAACAAGTAATTGTGGTTTCTGTTTGGTAATTAATTGCTTCAATCACCATTAATAACTATGAACAGCCACTCCTTTGAAATTTTAAATATCTTTATGGTCTCCCAATAATGACGAAAACCTTGTCAGCAGATTTTAATTTTTTCAGTTCTGTATACAATGTAAGGATTAGTCGAATGCCATGCTTGCCGATTCCTATGGAGCAACAGAACGACGGTAAAAAGGCTTTCTAGCTTTCCATATGTTGCTATCAATATGCTATCAATCTCACTTACAATCTTTTTTGCGCATCCAAGACACATAGGGTTCAAAAGCACCACTTTCTATTCTGTAGCCTCCGTTGCTTAATTTATTTTAAAAAATGGTGGCGCGGGTTAGAGTAATTACAAATTTATGAGAGGAAAGAGCGCAATAATTATCACTGATCTCCACTTTATCAAGTAATTATGCAGTAGGTTGGGTTGCATGCTGCCCACCCTGTGTGCTATGAATTCCCGGATGTTCTGTGCAACTTTCATATGTTAGCGTCATCACGAGGCCAACTTTATCCCTTCAGTTACGAGTCCCAAGTGGGGGGAACGAGCATTTTTCTCGCTTCGATCACCATTCCTTTCACTTTTGCGTGAGTCTAATTTCAGTCGAGCCGGGTATTGAAGAAGCAATTGGGTCAATCTTTATGACAATGTTTCCGACATCACTGCCCGACGACTCAAAGTCGCTGTTGTTCAGCGCACCAATCGACGGGCTCGAGCCACAAAGCGCTGCCGTTGATCGGATCGCTACGCGAACAGTCCCACTTCCCACCACAAGTGCAGATGAGCAGTGCTGCAATGGGCTTTCCACGGAACAAAGCGTCGAGTCGAAACTTAACGAGGAATATTTGGATTTTGAGCAAAGTAAAGTATATTTCTCTTGCAGAATTCTGCTATAATCAATGAAGCTATTACATCTAACTGACGCTTTGCTCAAAATTTGTCAAAGAGCTTTCCTTGAAAACCAAGTAGAGGCAATACTTCAATCAAGTCTACTTTAGGTTTGCCAAAATATATCGAGCCCAAACTATGTGCTCTAATACCTCATCAAGTGACCTTGAAATAATCAATTTTATGCTTCATAATTTTTGATAACCAATTTTCATTTTTTACGTGGATAATGTTTGTGCATTATCTAAACATCTGATTAGCATTCAATATGATGAAGTCTCAATAGTGTTACTGGTATTAATGAAAACTTAGCCACTCTCGCTCTTCATACATAAATCGTTTGCGAACGTGCTGACCGTTTCGGTTTATCGAAAAGATTAATAGACAAAACGGTATCAATCACTTAGTCTGACCCGTGAATATCATTGCTTTTAAGATAGGTCCCTTCGTGCAAGAGTACCAAATGTCGGGTTGACCCAAAAACTTTGATAAAGCAACATCAATTTGAGCGTTCAGAATCCTTGATGGCTTTTCTGTATTTTCAGCCGATGAATGTTGCGCACCGGTCACAAGCGCAGCGGTTGTTTATGCACCTTCACCACCAGTTGTTCCGGTTCCTTGCTGCGCCGCTGCAGTCCAGTATCAGTGCTTCAGTGCTGACACGATTGTAACAACGACAGAAGGGGACAAGCGCATGGACGAACTACGAATCGGCGATGTAGTCCGCTCGGAAATTGGCACTTGGGTTCGAAATTAAAGTTTCTTTAATTTTTTTGTTCGATAATGTATTGATTATAAGACATGATAAAGTTGCACTGGTGAAATAATTTTGATAGGTTTCACTAGGAACTATCAACGTGTTCTGATCATATATTGTCTATTCCTATCTTTATGTATATAGATGTGGCCAGAATTATTTTGCCAGTTTAACTATGTTACATCTTTACGACAGTGACCTATATGGTTTGATTTAGTCGAAAATAGTGTCGGAGCCGAGAAATTTAAATCAGGGAGGGAAATGAAATCTGTGGTTGAGAGAGGATGCAGATCGAGTTAGACGCACGGATAGATCACTAGTCAATTTGTCATTATTTGGCATGGTTCAGCACCTTTTCAATAATCTAGCTATGTCACATTGTCCACTTTCCTTCATATTCACAAATCAAAGCACGTCTGGGTCTGTTATGTAAATTTTAAGATGTACGCCTATGAGCAAAGTTATTATCTGGAAAAAATCATTTATGAGGAAGAGATCCACGAACTTCAAATCATATATAACAAACCGTCTGCCTTTGAATGACCCATAATTCAGTTTTCCATTTCAGTCCATTTTTGTACCGGTGATTTCGTTTATTCATCGCTTGCCGTCGACGCGAACAAAATTTTACCAGTTAACCACAGTAGATGGCGCAGTGATCAAGCTGACACCTCAGCATTTTATCAAAGTCACGAAGAAGCGGCAGTACAAAGAAATGGTGCAATGCAAATCGAGCGAATTCGTGCAAGCGCAGGACGTCATAGTAGGAGATCATCTTTTTCGACTGGCGCCTGGTGAAGGCCGTTCCATCTTCGTACCGACTCAGGTAGCAAACGTCTCGATTGTCTACGAAGTCGGCGCATATGCTCCTCTGACGGATAATGGTGAGTTCCTGTTTTGTCTGTTTGTTCAGTGAGGTCCAAGACAGAGTATGAGGATGTGTAACCCATCTTTCCCTCTCCCTCGAAAGTTTGACATAGGTTACAGCCTGCAGGTCTGCACACTATATAAATCTTATGTAGGTTTTCTTAAATCTTGTTCAGGTATCCTAAAATCGCATACAGCTCAAGTATCACTGCATAATTATCGATCTGCCTGTCTTATCTTATAAAGTTCCTCCTTTGTTTTGCAGGCATTATCGTCGTGAATGACCTAATTGCTTCGTGTCACAGTGTGTTTCATGCAATTGGTATGCAGCAGACATTCTTCCTTTTTATTCGATCAGCAGAGGAATGGTTGTGGCGGATGCTTGGACAATCGGTGGTCGATGACGAGGAATTCGTTGAACTACCGCTCGGCACTCGTTTACTAATGTCCCTAATGCAGTACATCTTTCCAGGCTCTCCCAGCAAGGTTTTATAGCTTAGAAGGAATTAAGAAAAACCGATTATTGTTAAAGTACGAAGAGTTAGAGTTTGCTATTTGAAGCTAAACGTTCTAATTTGATTTGTTTTAAATGATGCTAGTTACAATATCGCTGTAAATCTAGACTATGGCATACTTTATTTTCTTTCTCACATCTTTATAATGCCAGACATTTTCCTCAGACATGCACCGATTTATTAAATAATAACATTTTTTTTGAAAACTTGTAAAGCTGTTCATTTATGGCACTTCTTCCATACTGTGCAAAACAGATTATTTAATAAAGGGCAGTGAATTTCCCATTATCCTTAATACCCACTATCCCAGTGCAACCTTATGAAATGCCTCTCGTTCAAAGTTCTTGAATCAAATGTGCTGCGGCAGTTTCTTGCTTTGATCCAGTGAAGTACAGTAAATATTTCACATCATTAAGACTGATGAGTGCTTACCCAAGTATTGACGTTGTTATTCTTATGTATCCGGCAAAAGAGCAGCTTCCACATGCCTTGTCTAATCTCTCTTTGTCGGACTATATAAATAAGAAAGTTGATAAGCGTGCTAGTTCTAGGCATTGCCGAGATAAGGTAGGTATATGGTTGCGGCACGGGTTTGCTAAACCAAGAAGTTAAAGCCAAAACCGTTGTTGGACAGACGTAGAAAATGAACGTTGATATTGTAATGATGCCTAATGTAACGGTAAGACGACGTTGCTTGGCGGATCGCTGAACTTCATCGTTACTCCCCGATTGAGGCGCAGTTTGCTTCATTAGTCGACGATAGAAGAAATAAACGCCCATGTAAATTGCGATGCTTAAGAGATTGACGCTAATTACGAAGGAATAGTGGACTTTATTAAACCTGAAAGAATGGAGGTTTATAATCGTCAACAACGCAAAGATAGTATTTGCGTCAACAGCTGTTAAGTGATAAGAATAACAGTCTAGTGAGCAATTATTTAAGGTTGGATTCATAAAATTCTTTTGCATTTTTCAAGAACAGCGCGAATAAGAAAAGTTTCACATTGTTTCTGTGATAACTGATTTTCAGGCGTTCTTTGTTGAAATTAGCCTACTTCAGCGCTATAGTAACAAGGCACTGCTACAGGTAAATTCTGTGTTAATCAGCTTTAGTTCTTTTATTTTATTTTCATAATTTATTTTATCTTATTTCATAAAATTATTAATCGTCAGTATATTTTAGTATAGTCAGGGTCGTTTGTAAGAAACGTTGTCGCCGCCATCTAGTCTCATTTTAGACTATACTCTCTAAGTTCATACTCCTTTAACTATTCTACTTTCATACCATGCTGGATAAATGAGGCCGGTGCACATGCGGTCAAAATTTTCCTTGTGCGGTAGGCCGAAGTAGCTGGACAGCATCATTGTTGATAACATTGCCAAGGCTACAATAGCCACCACTGTGAGCATTCGATTCGCATACTTTATTCCCATAGATCGATACTTAAACGATTGAGAAATGGCAATGTAGCGATCAATGCTGACTACAAGATTCATTAATGCCGACGAATATCCGCCCACAAAAGCAAGAAACATCTGCAAATAGATGTGTATCTCGCGTTGCTAAGATGATCCGAAAACAATGTGGGTATATAAGATGCTCGTCATTTTCGATCTAATAATCAAAGACTGCCGCATATGTCAGGAAGCTTATAGTTCAAAAACATTACTCTAGAAGAAAGAAAATTTCCTTATCAAAAGCTTCAGAAATTCTTCTGCTGATGCAGAAGAGTTTCATTAAAATATGACGGCTCAGGCGTCCATTACATATTGTCCAACAACACAAACCATTAACACAAGATTACTTCTAATTAACCCACCTGAGGCAAGATGACGCAGTTGAATGGTGAGGAAGGAGTTGATTGAAGGCCCTGAATGAGCAGGACGATCCGGTAAGTACTGAGCCAAGCAGATCCAACTCCAGAGAGAAGGTTTGCAGCTGCTTGACCAGCAATAATACGCATTTCCTTACGTTCTCGAAGGGATTTGTCAAGCAGGATCGTGAGAAGGAGCAAGCCGCTGCCAAAGCATATTGCTAAATGATTTGAAGCGATCATTAGCTAACTTTTCTTATCCAAACTCTCTAAGTACACGTTTTCTCTTTAACAAAGATAGTTTTCGATTCAAAGAGGATTTTTTAAATGAAAATTGTCAAACTCATATCAGTTTGATATGTGTGTTCTCTCGCAAATGAAAAAAGCTCTATTTAACTTGTAAAATTTCCGTATCATCGTGGAAATGGTGTTAACGAGCAATCGAAGGAAGAGGGTTAGTCCAATTTCACGTCTGGTGCTTAAATTACAGAATTTTCATTTTCTAGCCAAAAGCATAGGTTTCCGAGATTCATAACATTGCGGGAATTGTAAAGAAATAAACTCACCGTAACCTTGACCGCCAAAAAGCACGTGTCCAATGTAGTCGTCAAATGAAAGCGAGACATTGCTCCGACTAACGTTCATGTCAACTTAGTAATAATATAGGGCGAACGCTGCAGTGAAATTTGGCTTTAAGTTTTAAGCAATATTATGAATTAGGACTAGATTCGTGTTCTGTGGCGACGAGTATTTGCACATGAATCAAGCTGAACTTAGTTTCCAATGATTGCAAGAACTTGTTGTCTGGATCTGATTGCAGAAGAAGCTATCAAGAGTTGATCTATAATGAAGTTTTATTGCGTTAAATGTTAAACTATTCATATATATATATATATATATTATACTACACTGTATACCAAATCACTTTATTTTGCAGTAGGCTAAACTATATCCTCTAATTTCAGAATTATATAGATGAATCTGATTTGTCCTTTGGCGTTCAATTCGCATAGGGACAACCGAATCATATCCATAGGGTAGAGAAGTTAAACTGAGCGCGACTAAGGTCTTATACACTTGTTCTTATACAATGTCGACTTTGACAAGGATACCTTCACTTCAGCGAGGGATTCTTTCCTAGTCAAATCAATATGAAGCAAGTTATGTTTGAGCTGAAAAGTATAATGATTAAATAGGAAATGGTATATCTACTCTAATATAATAACAGCAGAAAGCTTTACGAGAAACTTGCTGATACGAAGTGAAAACTGAACTTTCAAAATGACCCTACTCGTTTAATCTTTTACTGAAGGGAAAAGAGGAGCCTATTTTCTTCAACCTTTATGGTGAGACTGCCCGGTCGCCTAATTATCGTCACGAACGGCTTGCACTATATTCTTCGCAATGAACTGGGCTGAGAGGTGCCTAATACTGTTTACATGAAGAAGTGCAGAAGAGTTTATAAGGGTATTTTTTTGAGCCCGAGGCGTCGTTGCTGTCGTCCTAGCTGGGATTTTATAAAAGGCGTCCGATTGTCAGAGGATTTCACAACGTCAGATTTCTTCCGTCCAGTCTCCATTATTATGATCCAAGTTAATTTCCTTCGCTTACTCATGATGCGACACTTTTTTCTGTACCTTGAGATTGCTTTCCTACTTTTTCCAGAGTATTGAAATTCTTGTCCTGCTTACTTCGTATCCAGCTCAGCATCAATCATAACGAACGACGAGGCGTCGCTTTTCCGTGCTTAATTTCCTGAACATTTCCTGCAGATTTCATTTTCTGTTGATGTGCAGTATATTCATGTTAGTTCATTTGCGTGGACCGCGCGCGACTCTCACTCTCTTTCTTGAGATAACGAGCGGATGCGAAACTTGGCCGAACGCCAGTTTTTTAGGTCCCAATTAAATGCAATATAATTGAAATGGAACAAGTTCAATCCCGAAACCGTTTAATTTTGAAAATAAACTCGTAATGATAGTGATTCTGATTTTAGAACGATTAATTCGAGAATTTCTATCACTGAAATACAATTTCGACATTGATTTTCTTCATCACACTATGTACAATACTGGTGATCTGCGCATGGCTGAACGTTGTGCCATTTAATGTTCCGCTGTTCTTTACGATTGTTCGATTCAGTCATTTTATAAATAGGATGATCTACGTGTGATCGCCAGAAGGAAATGCGCAGCGCAATGCAGACGCTTATAAGATTCAAGAAATTGACTCCTACGTAGGCGGGCAATTCCGCGCACCACCTGTCAGCAGCGGTGCCGGAACTTACACCCCACCAACGCTATACCTTCCCTTGTTTAAAGCTAAGTTCAGTAAAGGGATGCTTACATTGCTGCAACCTTTTTTTACCGTACCTTACAAAAAGAGTGCGGCAAACTTCATTGTCCTCCATGGGTTTCATTTATTTAAAAATACAACATTCAAAAATACCGTAATTTTGCAATACTTCCTGCAAAAACTGCAGTGCAATTCAAAAATGGTTGCAAGGGTCTCTGCGACGTGTGACGTGCGATCAAACTGATTTGATCCCCCGCCCCCCGTCGCACGTCGCACCATTGTAATCACCCCTTGAGCAGCGCTACGTTTGTGAAAGAAAAACTGCATATTACGTTTTGTTTCAGCAATGCAAACCTTTCGGTCTAAGCAGTATCACTAGCAGCAGTTCAAATGTAGCTATACTGCGTGAGACTTTGATAGTCATTTGTGCGGATCTAAACCTCTCACTTTGGATGCTCTTTCGGAGCAAGTCGTTCGCAGTCGGAACGTTTGCGCTCGTAAGCGATCTGTCATAGTTGGCGCGCCCCGTAAGATACAAAGGGTGTTAAATTGCGCATTGTCAATGGAAGATATGGGTCTGTGGCGCAATGGATAACGCGTCTGCCTACGGAGCAGAAGATTGCAGGTTCGAATCCTGCCAGACTCAATAATTTTATCTTTTTGGTAAGTTTCACAGCACTTTCAAGATATAACGTTCAGTCGCAAAAGCAGTGAAAGCCGTATAAGTGTACATCGACTAAGCAAGAAAATTTTGCGCACTTGTCCGCGTTACACTGTAGTGGCTGAAACGATCGCGTCATTTTGTCGGGGTAGTGTTCATATTTGTGTTCAACATCAACACTTTTACTGTAGTAATTTATGCAAAATACATATTCGCTACCTCAAACTGTGTATTCTTTTTTTCTCTCATCCTCTTCAAGTGCGGTATCACCAAAAACTATTTTCCAAAATGGTAATTTTCGCAAAAGTTACAGTGATAGCGATAGACAAGCGTCTAACAGCAGTAGGCCGAAATGTATCATCGCAATGCTAAACATATGGGCATGTTCTCCTTGCCCTGCTTAGTTGCCCCTATGTTTTTGCATTGCAATGATACATTTCGGCCAACTGCTCTTAGGCGCTTGTTAGCGATAGCCCCTTTTCATACGACCATCATTCCACGACCTATTTTCTCGTCTGACTTTGAAATTTTATGATTGCTCCTTCTTATAGTCGCTAATGATTGAATTGTCGCAGCTGGTTTTTGATGCGTTAGGCTTTTATTAGAGGCACGCTGACTTTTAGTAGAAGAGATTGGTTGAGTTTGTTCATAGTTTGCTTCTAGCGCGGAAGTTCTGATTTCACTTTTTTAAGGTTTAGATGGTATAAGATCTTTAGCGCTAAACATTAAATACTCAAAGTTGGTTCATCAGCCCTGACTAATTTTTTTTCACTAAAATTCAGCATATATCTAACAAAGTCAGACCAATCAAAATTGCATCTAATAAAATCATTTAACCATAAGTAATTTTAAAAAAGAACAGTATACAGTCAACGGTGCTTATAACGCCTGGCTCTATAACGTCGCTGTCTTTATAACGTCGGTCTTTGGTCGGTCCCTTGACCGACGTTATAAACATAGTTGACTGTAATTATGATAGAACTCGAATGATTTGTATATGTCAGCATGAAATCAACTTTGACAGAATTTTACTGCAACTTGCAATTAAGAATATTTTGAATGCGTGTGATTTTTCAAAGTTTATTCGATCAGTGATGTTTACTCAGTGAACGCTCGACGTTTAATTTAAGCTAGCAGTTAATTG
The DNA here is from genome assembly GCA_002796945.1 of Plectus sambesii. Taxonomy (NCBI): domain Eukaryota; kingdom Metazoa; phylum Nematoda; class Chromadorea; order Plectida; family Plectidae; genus Plectus; species Plectus sambesii. The sequence goes on along the minus strand of NIUQ01000225.1, from coordinate 26,589 downwards.
CGCAAAGACGCCCTCTCGCTCGCAAAACACCAGTCTAAAGACGCACACGTCCTTTAATTGGGAAAACTAAAGTCAGAATTTTAACGATCCTATTTGCTTCTTTAATCTTCTCGAATATGATTGACTGCCTTGAGAGTCGATTTATTTTCAAAGCCGGCGCTTACATTTAATTGGGAGAAGTTTTAACGAAGCAGTTGATGTTAAAAGGCAAAGTCCTTAGCGGCAATCGTTATTAACTCGCCGTTGCTACGGTCGATTTACCTCAAGCTTTCTCACGATCGTAGCTTACTTCTTTTCATGCTCGTAGTCTAAAGTACTCCGACGACGTATTCTTTTCAATTAACAGCGTTTTATACTGATGTTTTCATGATTGTTGATAAAGATGTAGCGATAGAGGTTATTGTTAAGCAGATAACGGCGAAATCAGTGCCTCGCTTTCGGATATAATCGCAGGTCAATCGCCTCAACCGCCTCAGACAGCCACAAAATTTCAATTAGTGTTCAGTGTTTTTTCTTTACGGTTCAGCAAAGAAGCGCTCCTTCTCACACCACTGAGCATGGCCAAATTTACACCTGTTGTAGTAATTTCATACGTTTGACTGTGTGTTACCGTAGCCATAGGCAGGGGATTTTTCGCCTTTCCGAGGGCCTTATGGTAGAGTCCTGAGTGGAGTCTAAAAACGAATGAAAAAATGAAATCAATGCCTTACTTGACTCTTTTTACAGCAGAGCAGAGCGTATCATAGCGGCTTTTCGGTCTCAACAGCATTCAGGAGCAAATTATAAGAATATAATGTGTTTACTTCGATGTTACCGTATATGATTATCCGACCTGCGTCCATCCAGGTCCATGACGGCGCATCTCATAAAGGTCTAACTAAATTAAATAGATATTTTTCAGTTTCATAAAGTCGACCCAAGGTAGACGGTAGCGTCCAACGCCAGTCGTTTGAAACTCAATACATTGCCAAGGGCCTTCACTACCCGTCTGTCTTTTCATCCGATACGGTAAGATTGTCTGCATCTAACGTGTCCGCGATTTGCAAAGAATACGCTTTTAAGAATCATTGAATTATGACGAACTCAACTGACAGCCGATACGACTGGACCTGCACAGCTCATTTCTCTTGGCTATTCTATTTATTTCTTCTCATAATCAATCTCGCCGGTGTTTTGCTCAATTCATTCGTCGTCGCAGTCAGTCTGGTGCCGCGCCTGCTGAAGGGAGAGTATAAATATTTCATTTTGAATCTCGCTCTGATCGAAATTCTGCGTGGAGTAACTGCTTTGCTCGCCAATATCTTGCGACTTTTCCCCAGTTTGAATCCATCAGAAATCTTTGCTTATTTCGTGATGTTCGTGAGCGTCTACGGTATTTTTGGAATGGTGTTTGGCGCTTTCCCCATTCTCTACAGTCGTTTTGTAGCGCTGTGCGTAGGAATGAATGAATACGAAAGAAAGTTTGAGTCGAAAAAGAAAATTGCCCTGTGGTGTGTACTCGTCGATTTGATGCCAGCACTTCTGATAATGCTCATAGTAATTTCAATTTTTCAAACTGAAAGCGGCCTGCTTGTCGCAGTGTCGTGCCTATTACTAATCGGTCTAGTTCTCGGCTGTTTGCTAGCTATCGTCATCTTCTCCTTTTGCATTTTCTGTAAAATGCATAGTCACATTACCGTTGTCCGCACCTTAGGTAACAATGGTGACAGACTGGAAGAGGTCAAAGGGCTGACTGCATCCGCTCTAATTCAATCACTCTTGCCTCTGTTACTGCATTCGCCCTATGTAGCACTGATTGTTTTCAATATTTATTCCGTTGGCTTGGAGTTGAAAGGGCCGTCAGATGCTTTACAGGCAATTTGTTACATTTTGTCCTTTTTAAACGTTCTCGGATCCAACTTGAATCCTTTAGTGGATAGTGTAATTACTCTTACTGTTGTGAAGTCTTATCGAAGAGCAACACGTCATATAATTGCTGTTTACTCGAAGAAACACAAGGAGCCGTCACCTGCTGTCGCTGAAGCGAAAGTCAGCTCTTTGATCAAGATCAGAGCAGGATATCGGCGTATCGTCTCGAGTTCAGGCGCGATTCTCGATTTCATACGAAGTGTAAAAAAGAGAAATAAGGTTGAAGCTGTCAATTATTAAATGTACAGGCGTGAACTTGTGTTATGCGTCGTTCGTTATGTAGTGATGGAGAAGTACATATGTGTTAAATAATAAACAAAAATGTAAAAATTGCAAGTGCACCGGGCTCGAAGAGCTTCTGAGTAGATTAAGTAGTTTAATCGTGTAATCGAATGTAATGGACACTTGGTAACTAAGGGAGAAAGAGGGGAAATTTACCCTTTCCCCAAACGGAAAAACCCAGCGACCTGTCAAGTTCTCTGGAAGAAAAGTAAAAGAGTGTTGTTGAGCCAAGAAGAACACGAGATGCATATCGATCAAAAAAAATTGTGATCGATCATTGCAGAACTGCGCCATGGTATGTTTATCCTAACCTTGAGTCGAAGTGCGAGGACTTGAATAGCTCTCACCTTCCCGTTCAGACATATTCTTCAAATCCCACAGTTTGAGGCGCAACTGAAACTGGTTATAGAGATATTCCGGTCTCGTAGCGATGTGCATGCATCTTGGTACAGTACTTCGACGTAGCGTTGCGTTCACGAAATTGTGCATTGCATTCAACGTGTGCCCCACGCCAACCAACATCGGTTCCGTCAAAAGTGATAGGCCGTTTTTACGAATTGATTAGCTGCTAAGGTAAAATCCAAGAACAAAGATGACGACAGCGCATCGACCGACGTTCGAACCGGCGAGAGGCGGCACGGGCAAGAATGAAGGCGACTTGTCCAAATTGTCTCAGCAATATTCGAGCAAGGATATGCCGAGTGAGACCAGGCTAAAATACCGGTAAGCCGTCATATACTTGTTGAATTCACTAATTTATACTCTTTAAAGTCCTTTTGAGATTGAAGTATTCAGCTATTATATTGCGCAGTATGCATTGAAGAGATAAGTGTGACGATTGGTTGTTCTGTTTCAGACAAAAGGGCCAGGCCACCGCCGAAGAAGTCCGCTCGAAGGATCTGCGCCGCGAACTGGAAGAAAAAGAGCGCAATGCTGCCAGAGAACGTCGTTCCAGAGGTGAGCTAGGGAGTATAGCATACATTCCTTATTTATCGATTAAATTTGCCGATCAGTAACAAGAAATAGTAGATTGAATGAGATCGCTCATATCAGTCACGTTTGGCTGGTCCCGATTCTTTCATCCTCCTACGTTTTGTACAGGGCAGATCAATTATAATAGTAATAGGTTATACCTATCTAAATGCCTCACTTTAGTACCGGTATTAACGAATTTCACTATATTATGCGATAGATGAATGCGATATTTTCAGACGCCCCTGTTCTCCCTTCGCCCTCATCGAGCAAGAGACCACGTATTGACCAGGCGCCCTCCGGTAACCTGGATGCCGATGATCCGCTTGACGACGATGAGGCAAGTTTTTCGCCTGTTTGACCAAAAGCCTCCCTACCGCATTATTTCGCTGATAATAATTGCATTACGACGCGTTCTCAAACGCGCTTCAAGAGTCGTAATATCCAATCTTAGCGTATTTTTCCACTCTTACATGTTATCTCTTCAACGTCATTTGAAATATCGTTAATGCGGCACGCTTCAAAAAAGATGCACAGTGACGCATTGGCATGAAAGAACATCTATTATGTAACTGATTAAACCGTGTAAATTAAACTGATTGTTGTGTTTTAGGACAATGAAGACAGCGACGACGATGAAGACGACACCGCCGAGTTGATGGCTGAACTGTCGCGCATCAAAAAGGAACGCGCCGTTGAGAAGGCTCAGAAGGTAGCGTCGTAATTTCTTAATCAGTGACAAGAAAGTAAAGTGTTGCTCCCTTAACGATAATGGTTAAAAGTCTGAACGCCGCTACGAACGGGCTTAGTTTGTCATCATAATTTGCCGATCAGTAACAAGAAATGATAGATTGAATAGAGCAAACTGCTTATAAAGTCGATAGCACTTCTTTCTATCAAATTTCTCACGGGAAAATTATTAAATGACTCTCATCCTTGGTTATAAAAACACTGTTCAATCACCAAAAGCGAGCTCATCTTCACCAACTACAGTGCCTGGCTCAATGTATTGTTACTGATCGAAAAACTTTGACTATAAATTTGTATTAGTTTTATGAAATTGGCCGCTGAATGCGTCGCCTTTTGAACGAGGACGATACGGCACGCATACATCTGAATATTCCACATGTGCATATGCGCTGATATACAGTGAAACCCGGATAAGTGCACATCGATGCGGCAAGAAAATTTTGCGCACATATCCGGGTTTTGCACTTATCCGGGTTTATATCATGTACAAAATATAGGGCAAAAAAATTTCGGGGCATGGAAAAGCATTAAAAAGTTGTGCACTTATCCGGGTTTCACTGTACTACAGTATGCTGTGCACGCACGTGTGGTGTGTTATAATGCAGTCCGGTTGGATGAGGAGGATTGTCCACATATTAAACCTTTATTGACATTCATGTGAGCGTCACATTCCCATTGCAGGACGCAGAAGAAGCAGAGGAGCAAGAGCGCATTCGAACGGAAAACATTCTGCACGGAAATCCACTCCTCGCTGAGCAAAAGACCTCTACAGGATCCGACTTTAAAGTGAAACGACGGTACGGTGAAAATGAGATTGTGGATCGGTGTCTTATAACGTACTTTATCATCGTAATTTCTCAATCGGTAAACTAGAATTCGTTTATACTGATAATTGACGATCCGGTAGTTTGACCGCTCTAAGTGAATTATCTTTGTAAGGGGACCATTAGAAGCGAATTACTCTTATAAACGAATTCTACTGTACGTGGAAGGTCGCCGTAGACGGTCGGAAAACGACTGCAATTGTTCTATTCTTTCTGCAGATGGGATGACGATGTCGTGTTCAAAAATTGCGCCAAAGGCATCGACGAGCGCAAAAAGGATCAGACTTTCATCAACGACGCGATCCGCTCCGAGTTCCACAAGAAGTTCATGGAGAAGTACATCAAGTAGACGGTGATCGTCTTTGTTGATTCCATCAAGTGCGTAACAGACATGGTCGTGGTCGGCGCTCTGGGGTCAATTCTATAAAGTTAATGTAAAGCATTGACGTTTAATGACATTTTTCGCATTGTTATTCCACCTTTTGTGAACAAATGAGTGATGAAAATGCGGAAATGTAATTACTTTTCTACGTTTACATTAGTTTAACAAATTGGACTGAAAGGGAGGTGGGGATCTCTCTACGATCGTTCTTTTGCTTTCCATCCCAGGGCTAATCTTTATGGCGTCATATTCTTTGTAAGGTTATTTAGGATTTATAGATCACGCTCTCTTTGCTTTCCGCGATCCATTTTGCCGCAGTTCCTGGCATACCATCAATTTATGAAAAAGGATTCTCCTCTATTTTGTTTAAATTTCATATCTTTCTTCTAAAGTGTCGACCTCTGCGGCGATATGCGTTGTAAAGATAGCTGGCGCATTAAAAGGAGCTATATCCCCTCATTCCGCATCCATGTGTCTGTTGCGTATCCTTTTTATCGTTTCTCTCAACGTTTATCTGTTGTGCACAAGTCTCATGTCTGTTACGACGTTAGCACATTTTTCTTCTGTGCTCTCATTGATCATTGGATGAATAAACGATCCGTTTGCTTGCTCCACTCGGCGCATGAAAAGTTATTACCTCGAAATATTTCAATCAATCGTTCCTGTGAGGATATTCATTGGGAATGGCCAAAAACATAAAAAATATATTTTTTAAATGGTTGAATTCGTTCTCGAATTAAAAATATTTCGGACTGCCTCTTTAAAGGGAAGCTTCACTATTTCGAGTTGGTGTAGAGTAGTCATTTTTGCTCCTTTTTAAATCAAGTATTTGACAAAAATTTAGGGCAGAGTTATAAATTTCATATATGTCAGTAAAGAAGTCAGTTATGACTGAGATTAAAGGCAATTATGATCCGCCCGGTGCCCACTAAATTTCAAGGCCGTCGTCCGAGTTAGTCTGCCATGAGATCCGTTCGATCGCACACCATATCATACACCGAACTCATTGCACTGAGATTTTAACTTGGGGGGTTAGAAATCTAGGATCGCAGTAAGATATGAATGATGAACGGAGCGCGAATCTTTCTAGACCAGAGCGGTGCCTTGTTTTCTTCGCCAATCAGCAACCATGGATGCCAAATATAAGCAGTTGGCGCTTTTAACGTCACTTTTTGAAAGCGATTAAAACTAATGCGTCAAATGTTCTTCTTAACCTTCGGATTTTGTAGCGCAATAGCGAAAGAACTAATAATGCAAATGCACTTTTGATAGTCGCATGGCAAGATCTGTCAACACTAATTCAAAGTACACTATTTGCCTAAATTTTTAATGGCGTTATTTACCCCCCTAACTGAGGCCATGTTTGAAATCTTCCAGAGCTACGACTTTTCTGCAGTATCGAATCGGATTGTGTGGTAGCGTCCCTGGTACGCTACGAAATAGTGCATTTATTTAAAATGCGTGAAGCATACAGAATTAATCGTTTTTCATTGTTTATTGTCGTTGTGGCGAGTTGCAAAAAGGGCAATAGAGAATAAGCAAACTACAATATTAGTCAATATTAAAACATTAAGCAACGACAGTCGAGAATTTTAAAGTGTAGATCCTCTATCGATCATATCACAAATTTGTCACTTGCACGTTAAACTATAGGATTCACAATCAGTTATAATGGATGGTTCAAAAATGTTGATTAGATCGGTTTTAAACCAATGACAAACATCTCAGCATCAAAGTTTGGATTAGCTGTAGTTCTCACAACAAAAATCTGATATTTCAGAGCTTAACTAATCTGATGCCAGAATTCGATTCAGAAGGTTAATTCAAAGTGAAATCTGAAATTAGATAACAATATTCAGTCCCTTCAAGCAACAATTTTCGACCGTCAAGTCAGAAGCGAGAGTTTTGGAAGGAATGTTAGAAATTCAAATTGTTAGCGTCATGATAAGCAATAATATTCTTAGATTCGAACAGTCAGAATCAGGGATTGTTTTGATGTCGTAGCTAACACTGATTTTTGAGCCTTCAACCCCGTATCAGCCTCTCTCAGAAAATGAGTGTCTTCGAATCGTAATCGCAACGCAATCTCATTCTTCAACTCCTTTCGTTCGCCGTTGAGACGACCAAAACAACCAGTTGAATCCGCGCACCTCATTGTACTTCATACGCGACGCCGGAGTCGAGTTGTCATAGCTGATAAAATATGAGTCGAAGAGAGGGTCTTTGACGTTACTCAACTGACGCCTTGTGACGCAGTAGAAATAAAAAATACTGTAGAAGCAAGCGACAAAATTGGCGACGAGGACGATGAAAATCAGTACCAATAATAGGTAGCTCCAAGCGCGTAGATACTCACAACAGTTATTGTACTGTTCGCCGCAGTACTCAAAATAACTATAAAATGTACCGTTCGGGCACAGTTCTTCTATTTCTCCGATCCCATAGTAACTCTGATTGTCAATTTGCTCGTTGTCGACCACGTAGCCATATGCCATCAACAAAAAATCCATCAAGATCAGAGCGAACACCTTCCAAGCAAACATTGCCCTCTGACATCAGACTAATAAGTAGTATACTCAATAATCATCCCACTATTTCAAGAAAACGAAGAGAAATATCAAAGTGTAGCTTAATGAAGCGTTCAGTCTGTCGGCGATTACTGTAGATAGTCTGATATAGAAGATAGAAATATAGAAGAGGAAGCGGCAGAATTAGAATAGCTGAACATTGTTGAGTAGACCAACGCGCTCCATTATCGACGCAGCTGGTGGTGATGAGCGGAGCGGAAACGGGGTTTACTGAAGGACGCCAAGCATCGTTTCTGCAATGGTTGGCTTCGCGGCGTTGACCGAAAATCGATTGAAGTTTACTTACGCGCGCTGCCAACCTAGTGGCGCAGTTACACGTGGGTGATCAATTGGTAGCAGCGGTGGAACACTGAGCCAGCAATTAATGACGTATTTCTGGTGTGCAAGCAAGACCTCGATGGAAGACCCGTAAACCAATCTCGACAGACTTGATTTTGAGCCTCCAAACAGGGGTGTCATCGGCCGAAACAGAGATTTCTGAGCGCCATAATCGGCGTTTCGAGAAGAAAATCCGGGGTTTCCTTAAATTTCAATGAGTTTGGGGAACCCGAAGTTCATCTGTAGGTTTTAGATAATTGAATTTGGTCGGGACCGAAACGTTCCACTAGCAAAAAATGTTTCCTGATTACTGTTAAATGCAACACATGATTCTTACAATACACATAGATGGTTGAAGAGTATGACGAATACTGTAAATAATTAAAATCGCTTTGTGTGCTACAAGCAAAAAAAGATTTCAGGTAACAGGATAGTAGAGAAAGAACGCAAGCTTTATTTGCGCACTAAACGCTTCTTAAATGCAGTATTCGCAGGTTATTGCTTGATAATTTTATTTCCTGGTTCATTTTTTCATCTCCTCCGATATATGCATGCTTATACGCTACTCTCTCAAGCGTTTTTGTATTTCATATGCGTATTGCATGTTCTTGCAACTGAATGTTACCGCTCACAATCTGCTTAAAGACAGGGATATTAATATCACTCGCTGCCCTAAGCGCTTGAAGACGAACGCTTTCGAGAGGTGGACTCCATCACCAACAGTTTGCTGTTCTATTTGTCGTCTCTCTCTCACTTTAGAAGCACGATGAATTACATACTCACTCCACTTTAAACTGGAAACTTCCAAAATCAAATAGGATACTTTGCTGAAGTTGATTTTAAGAAAATTTTCCAGTTTGTCATTGTAAGTGTTCCGCTTGATTTGAAAAGTATCCGAGTCGATTAGGATAGTGTTCAATTTGACTCTGATAATATCTAGTTGTAAGTAGAAATAGTAGATATGGCTTATTTCACTAAAGATCAGCCGCTGAGATCTGAGCACAGCCGGATGCGTCTCATGCATCTGATATGGTGTCATATATGGCTTAAATAAGAGACTAAGATGGCTGAGCACAGAACACAGCGGCCGCACCTTAATGAAATAGGCCCAAGGTGAGCGAAAAAAATTTACATATGATCTACTTTTGAAATATTATTGAAATATTTCTGTAGATTCTGTTGAAATCTTATTCTTTTTTCCCTAGAAATTTCACTGAATAATCAAACAGAAATGTCCTCACTACGGTAGCTCTTTTGTAAAGCAATGATTAATTGGATTTAAAGCATTGCTTATTATCAGTTGACCGCCAAAAGTGTTTGAAAATGAGCGACCGGAAAGATATCGTATTTCTTCGGCTCTGTTTAGATCGTGCGCTAAATGCAAGACAGATGACTGACTGAATTATAAAACTTATGTGAACGACAGAAGCATACGGCTGCATTGATAGTTGACGTTTCATATGAAGTTGTCCTTTTGCCACACCTCTTAATCAGTCAGTCATATTTGGACGAAGCAGTCGAATGAAAGAGCCTTAGAATTTACAAAAATATCGCAAAAGAAAATAATCGAAAATATTACTTGTATAATTAGTCTAAATTGATGCAAATACTGCAAAATTGTGTATAAACGATAGCGTATTGTTACTTTCCAGCTACTTTCATAAAATATTGTGCAGCAGCGAACCTGTCAAAATGTTTCTTTGTCAACTAGGTTGCATTTGTTCTTTAAGCGTGTTCAAAGCTGCCCAAGGGGTTATAACCAATTGTATGTATTTCAACATACAGTATAACTGAAAATGGAATAAATAATTGATAAAGTCGTTTTGAATGGGTTGAAACGACGTGGTGTATGCTGCAACATCTTTGACAGCCAACGATTCATCAACCGCATAACCGGCCTGCGAAGGAATAAACTGATCTCTACTGATAAATAGAAACAGCCGCTATTATCAGAATCACGCTCCCTACAAGTTTGTTTATCAAAGACTCACCATGTTAAAAAGTCTATTTTGAACTAGAGGATCTTCAGACGCGTATTTCGATCTGTTCTGTGGACGCGGCATATTGGCCCACTCCCTTTGCGCGCCGTCCATAAAGGGCTGCCATTGCAAACACTGGGCGATGCTGGATATACAATTGCGATCGTTTATTACGTTTGCACACTATTTCCCGTTTTTTGTGTCGCGCACAATATAAATGCCGCTTGCTGCATCCTGTCCGCATGGCTGCTTTAGTTATTCACTCTTTTACTTCTTTTTCCACCCTCGAAAACTTGTCAGGACTGTCTGTTTGCATTTCAAAATCCTAATCATTTTACGCAATTTCTATTTCGTACTTTGATTTGCTTCTGACAGCCATTTTTTCTTCTCGCTCTTCTACTGCGTTTTATTCATTATTACTGCGTTATCTGACAAAAAGCATCCAAGTCTGAATTGCACGTTGTCTAAGCGAAGGAGAGAAGGTAGCTGATTTGAAGACGCGGTGTTTATTCATTTGACAGCAACCAGACTACCCAAAAGTATCGACCTTCTGAACTTTAGTGTCATAAGACAAAACAAAGAGAAAACTGCATAATCCTCGCAGATCAACTCTCTCGTCAAATATTCATTCGTAGAATACATGATTCACACAATAATACAATTTAGTTCAAAAAGCAAACGTGGACAGTCACGCGTTCGTTATGCAAGTACAGTATGATCGAAATCAGAATAGCGAGAATATTAGCTAATTCTGCGCGTCCAAATGTTTCGAGCAATTAACAAGCAAAGCAATTAATAGAATTGCATCGTCACAAATAGTAATGCACAATAACGTCATGGCGGAAACAATCTGCGCGAGAGAATATTCATTAGAAGCAATAGCAAAACTTCGCTCGACTGACGTCAATCAACAGAAGCGAGAACGAGGCAAATATTGCATGGGATCAGCGAGGAGGCGAATACTATCAATTTTTCACAAAAGTATTCGAAGAGCAAGGAGGAGGAGAGTATGCGAAATGATTTTCAAATGTGTGGGCAGAAAATGCTGAATACATTTGGATGACCGGCGCCGGATAATTAGCTATAATACTGAAAGATACAGCTCAGATGATTGTGACACAGGTGTGCACCACTCTGATCTCTATTTCATAAGACTGCTCAGTATCGAAAGAGTTGAGAAATCGAGTCTCTATTTTACCTTTGTATCAGTCTCGCATAATATAATACGCTGCCGACTATACAATAGCGAATGAGACCCAGTTCTTCAAATTCTCAGATCTCAGCAGTGCTTTGAAATTGGCCTCTGTATGAGAGGATAGTTGAAAGATGCCACCGCTAATTGGTACCCACCTTCACGAAGACAATAAAGGATATACTGTATAATTACTTAATCCGCGATTTATATCTGTTTCCTTTGCTTCTTATCCGGCGCTATTCCCAAAGAGTCACTCACTAATAAAAGTTGCCTTTGTTTTCTTTACCGACCGCAGCAAATGCAACGAATAACGCCGGCAACAACGCTAGCGATGATACAGAGGACGATGATAGCCAGGACGACGATCACCCACGTCTGGAGGTTGAAGCAGCAGTCCTTGTTCAAGTCGCCGCAACATTTGTAGTAGTGGAAGGCGGAACTGTCGGGACACCGAGTGCCGGCCAAAGGAATGGGGCACCACATGGAGCCGTCTTGCGTCTTCGTCAAATCTTCGGCAAGGGTGGACACGAAGCCGATGGCGATCAGAGCGAAGAGGAAATTCGTCGTAAGACCCATCGCTGTTTGTTTTATTTGAATTGAAGTAGTACTTGCTGGATAGCAAAGCTTCTTCTACTTGAGTGTAGATTTGTTGTAGCGCTGTAAAGCTTGGATTAGAAGAACCGATTTTGAGGCGTCTCTCTGTGATTCGTTCAACAGAAACGCGATTTTGAATGGGACAGAGAACGTCAAATGGCAATAAGAGGGTAAAAAAGCGTCATTTATGATTCATAGGATTCGAATAAAACCCCTTCTGAGCAAAAAGGGAACCTGATAAAAAATTTATCCTAGCGCATGACTAACAGAATACTACCTACGTGGCTTGGCCCATATGTAGCCTCTGAAGACAAGCGCAAATTGCTCTCTCTCTCTCTCTTACAGCAACGCAGCTCTCATATGTTTTTCACGCGCGCAAACTATCGAAACTGATATCTTGAATATATATCAGCTAGAGACTTTCAGTTATCGGCATTGAACTGAGCAAGCAATTTCTTCATATGCGATGCCAATGACAGGTGTGCTTTAGCCTCGTAAGCTCAGTCTTGAGATTACGGTTGAATAGACAGCTTCCCGCTATTATACGAGCACGCTTGAACAAGAAATTTTGTTTCGAACAGGTGATCGGTCTCAATGAAAGCTCTAGTTATGAGAGGAAGAGGGGGGTTTTGAAAGTACATGGATGGGGGTGGGGACTATGGCACGTCCGCAATGACGCGACTGTTGTCGTCGCTCGCTGTAGACACGGATGCGAATGGGCGTCCACGAAGACGCGAATGGCTACGAATGAGGCTAAATATTTGCAGCCGGGCCGGGCCGTAGGCGGTCGATACCATTCGCAGCCGCACTCGGGCAACAGCGATCGCGTCATTGTTGCCGCGCCTTATATGGTTTAATCAACGAAAGGCAATTAGATTCGGCCATTTCGATGCGTTGACAACTGTGCACTCACTCGGAACCGAGCTTTGATCGACCATGAAAAGGTTGGACAATTAAAAGGGCGGCTCTTATAACCTATCGGTCACCCGCATGAATGCGCCAACATTCTAAACTTCACACAATTTATAAAAACTGATGGCTGAAACGGCATAAACGATTCCCTGGCGATTTCATACTCTTTCAATAGTCAACATTTGTACAACGCCGCAGAGCATCAATATTAGAGGGCCGCAAAATAATAGAGTGAATACTGATGGAAGCCATAAAGTCAATTGACTGAGCAGAAAGAAAAGGACGACTTTTGATTCTTTTTTGCTCTGTTTGTTCGCAGAACTAGCCACTTCTCTTCGCAATAGCTCAACGGCAAACAAACAGCCGGGCAAGACGGGTTAGCCGACAGATGAAAGCATATGGTCATGATTAATAGCCGACTGCCCTGAAGGCGTCGAACGGAATCGAAATACACCTCGGCCGCCCGCTGCAATGCTAGGCCAGAAACCGCGCTGCGCAACAGGGCGCACTCCGAAAAACCCGCAAAGAATACGCGTCTAAACTACGTCAGACCCCTCGAAATTTTTTCTGACATTCTCTGTCGAAATATTCGAACGTATTGCGACCGCGGCGTATGTCACTCTATTTCCGACCGCCGTCTCCTTCGCTGGACCAAATCAAAGCGCAGCAATTGAGCAATGACAACAGCCGACTCACTTGAAAATGAATAGAGAGTCAATACGCACTTTCTATCTCCTGTTGAATGTCGCGGATACGCCTATCGCTGAACTGTAAACGCGTCTGACTGACTCACAGGAAGGCGCTCTGACAACTTTTATAGCAAACCCCCTCGAAAATGAAGGCGGATAAGTGAAGCGCACCTACTATCGCCGGTTGCGACGGCAGGGTTCGAACCCGCGCAGCGCTCGGCCCTCGTCGATGACGTGGATGGCGTCAGCCAGAACCCGCCGACTCGCGGAGGTTGTTGACGAATAGCGAGCCGAACGTGTTTACGCTCGCGCGCACCCTAACCAGGGCCTAACGCCTCTCGGGACAGCGCTATGCGGAGTCCCATGTTTTGATCGCTCACAGAGCGTGTTTACTGCTTGCTTGGCGGCGGATTTAATCTCTATGCATTGCATTGATAGCAAACTCTCACGACGTTTGCACAGGACGTGACTAAGGAGGTAAATGGCGGCAAGATATTGGCAAAGGTGGGAATGATTGTATACAGGTCGGGACGCAGACAGCACATGAGTCATGTTCCGACGTGCAACATGGTGAGAGGAATGGTGGGCGTCCTCGGCTACACATATGAAACGACTGCGCGTGGAACATAAAACTGGCGTCTAATCGATATGGAACATCCAATGAGCCTTTGCATTCTTCCTCGCTCATTTGATGATGTTTTGAAAGATAGCATTTCAGTTTGCTTGGAATGTGAGTACACTGAGTAATTAAACTAAAAAGTTTAACCTCTTTCCTGCGGCACCTTTCGAAATAAAGAACATCACGCTATCGTATTGTTGTTTATTAATCGCGCTTGACTCATTTCCAGTAAATCAAAACAAGTAAGCAAACGCGGATTCACCGGGTAATCATCGATGGCATCATAGTTTCCTCATTCCTGGCAGATAACATGTTGACTGTAATCTAAGCGCCGACGGCTCTCAAAGGACGAATATAATATCTGCCTATCCTGGCAACGCGTAGACAGAATGACTATTTTTAGAATAGCTACTTGTGATCTCAGCGTGATCGCTCTATTTTTGTTCAGCGACGTTCCAGACACGGTCGGTTAAAAGAAGAAGCTCAGAATCTCTCGCATAGATACGCGGATATGGGTCATCAACTGAAGGAAAAAGTAGCACTATTCATACTTTCATGCCCATAAACTGGCAATCAGACGATTGCGCAGGTATATTTTTGGTAAGGGAGAGGGCATTCGCCTTAAATGATCAAATTTCAATTCTGTTCAGCGTAAACTCATCGAAATTTTCTTCTCCATATAGTTGCAGAAATAATCGACCTCTGAAGCTCTCACAATCAACGTTGCGAATCTTAAAACCCCACTGGTAGTATGTACCTCAGCCCTCCTCCAACCTTGGCTATGTCCTAGACCGTTTTTGCTCAAAACTATCCTAGCACCCTATACAATTAGATTTCAAACTCATCGTCGATATCCAGACTCGAAAATCAATCGTCCAAAGCGCGCACGGAAAGCTAGTACTGGCGATCGTTCTCATGGCATTAGACTAGCACGATTCATCGCATCTTATAGGGCGCAGACATACAATTGTTGCCGATGATACGTCTCTTACCGATTGTTTGAAATAAGAGAACCAACGCCCTGTAAAGATTGCGATGAAATGATTCCTCGCCAGCTGGGTACGCCCTGCCTTCAGTAAAACCAGTTTCGGGCGTTTTTCGTAGCGTTGATCAACATTCAAGCTCATATGACAACGATGAGTCACGAGTTTTAAGGCAGGCGCAACTCTCCAGTTATTTTGTAGTCAAATAAACGTATTGCACCAAAAGCTCTTGCTAAGAAAGGGAAGTCGTGCCGTGCCGTTATAGCTTGCCACGAACAAAGGCAAAAGTAAAGGCAAAGTGTAACGAGAAATCCAGACTTTTATCCACAGATTTTGTAAGATCAGCGCAAAAACATGTACATTCCCATGGCAATTGAGAGCAAAAGATTGGTGTGAGAGTTCTTACATGCACCACCAAGAGAGAGTAATCGAAGTGATTTGCAATGGGAACATTTTAAAGTATTGCGGTTACACAGGTGAAAAAATTTTGGCACTGCATGCACAATTTTTCTTCGTCGTTGTTTTTCCCTTTGCGAAATGTCTTCGAGTCAGGTTGCTAGAAGCAAATTGAAGACTTTAACTTGACCTATGAAATCACCTTAGTTTGGACGATATCATGTCATATTGATACGGTTACCCTAATCATGTTCTGACTGTAACGGAGCACCCCCTACCCCTCAGACGGAAGTCTAGGACCACCTAAGTAATCTACGATTAAAAAGCGGTTCAAACAGACATTTTAGGGACTTTGACGCAATTTGTCGTAAAAGTAGTCAGTATAATTAACTTTTAACTAATCCCGCATATACAGAATATGAATTGAGACGGTAACTTGAGTCCTACGACCTGAGCGCGCTTAGTAGAGATGCGTCGACAGAGCATGTTGTACTCTCTCATCAGTCAAGCAGTTGGTCGCAGTAAAAAGGCCTGCATAAACGCCTGGACGCTATTCGAGGAGATTGGACAGTACAGCGATTGATTGAAGATAAAGCGACCGCAAAAAGCGCATGATCAACAGGATCGAATAATCAAACAGATATCGATGGGGGACAGAAGGAAGAATTCACGGAAAATTTCAAACTATCCGTCGGCTAATCACTGCATCCAAGTCACTACTCGCACTGAATATTTGATAACCCCTTTAGATAGCAACTTGTTTCAATGTTGTTTGTGATATTTGGGCTTATCTCGTTCGTTAACTTATCATTTTCTCTACTTTGCAGTTGTCGGTGCCAAAATGTTGTTCAGCAGTATATGTATCGTGTACGCATTTCTGACCATTCGTTTTCTTAGGGCAAAAACGGCCAACGCGGCCGACATTTCATTAAGACTGAACCGCAAAGCACAACCAGTTGCCACGCGAATCTTCATATCTGAACTTTGTACTGACGGACCCAACAATATATAAGCATCAGTAAATACAGTAATATTATTTTAGATCAATTTCATTTGCAGTTAATTTTCGCCCGTCCCCTAAATATCTGCATAAACGAATTTCAATGTACAAGTAACTGAAGGACACAACAACCGACAGACATTAGTAAATATTCTACAGTTTTGCAAGCATCAGTTTTTGATAGTGCGGAAATATTTCCCAATCGGGTAGCTTCAAATTGAAGTCCAGTGCGACGCAGAGGGGAATTTCAAACTGCATCAGTTCCTTTCGACTCAGACGGAATACAGTTTCAATTTTCTGAAAAAGTGACACTCTAAGACATAATATTGGTAATTAATGCATGTTTCGTATTTCTTCGTTATTTTACGTTAGTATACTTGCTATTTCTAATAAAACGAAAGCATCTGAAATAAGTTGCAATATTCAAAATTACGTTATGATCCACTCAGACAGGTTTCCTCACGTTTATGAAGTCTTTAACAACAAAAAGTTCTACCTCACGGTATCATCTTCTAAAGTGAAATGAAACAACAGCAAAATCGTCAGATAACTGTCCAAATTAAAATTTAAGAACAAACTTACATCAATGACGTTGCTCAGCTGAACGCTGCGAATGTCGTTGAGTTTTACAGCGATCAACAAAGCCGCGCCACTGACCAATTTACGATTGGCCTTGGTAATTAGACCCTAAAAGGAATCAAATCAATACACCTATACCAACATTAGCACATGCAATTTAATCCAAGCCACTCTTGCGTCAACCATCAATATCCAATCGGAGTTTTAAGCGGGATTATTTACAGTGACCAACCCGTACACTTGTCCCTTTTATGAGTTTAAGAGTCATCTTAACTGGAAGGGATGGAAGGGTGAGAACTGAAGGTGGCCATTTATTTTGGCGCAGTGGTCTGGCCACGATTTCTATCTGATGCGTAAAATGATTATTTTTGACGGTAAATGCATTTAAGAAACTGCGACGAATAAAATGCCAGATGTTGTCAGTTCAGGAACAATCGAAATTAGGCCCAGTCCTCGAACTCGTAGTATACAGAGTGTCTAGCTACTTTCTGGGACACTATGCATAGGTAAAAATGAATAGGGTGAAATAATAAACAAACTAAAGAGCAAATGCAAACCTTTAGAACGACTTTCTCGAAGAAAACAATCGCGTGTGCCAACGGCATGGCGTCCACGTCGCATTCTTTAGCAATATAAGCCATCTCTCGTTTGATGCTGAAAAATGAATATCAATGCGATCTAACACATCCAATGCAAACAGTTCAGTTTTCAGATGTTGATATAATCTACTGGAATCAGCTCGGGAGGATCTAACAGAGATCTAAGCTTTAATTGATAGATAAAAGCAAATATTTATGATTTTGATTATATTCGCAGCGGATTGGCGGTGGGTTGGCAGCTTGCCAGCTTTTATTAACTGCTTTCAGTACGTGGGCTGCAATGATAGCAGTGAACTCATAGTCTAATAAGCCAACACCACTGCGTTAAAGGCGAAAAGACGAATTTCTTGTTTTAACACAACTGTTGAAGGTACCCAGTTGTTAAAGCTTCAGCTGGACCGATCCAACAGTGAAATTCGTTTATACCAGTGCCTGGGGACTGGTCAAAATGATCGATATAAGCAAAACCGATACAAACGAAATAACGGTATAGACGAATTTTATGATATCAACTTTCAAACGAGCCTACCTTTTGAATTTGCTGTATGTAAGCGAGATGTGCGGAAAGCGCTGCCTGAACCGCTCGTTCAGCTCTTTCTTCATCTCATAGCGATCGACATAATCCATTATAGACGTCTGCAATGAGTTATAACGCGAGTTGTAAGGGCGAAAGGATCCTTATTCCTGACATTGTTCCCAAAATTCACTCACTGCACGGTCATTACGTTGTTGGTTAACAGGAAATATTCAATTTACTTTCAATTTATTTCTTCTCATCCATCTGATTTGATTTGCTCCCTTCCCTGTCACAGGCATATTACCAACTCAGAGCAGTTTCACTCACAATCCACCTTCCAGCAGTAAACAATCCCCTCATAACATCCCTCCTCCATAGCCAAAATCCAAATTCCTTTTAGGCTTACCATGTATCCAGGGAAGCGGAGCATAGTTTTATGATTTCCGGATTCAAAGTCCGGATTATCCAGGAGGTTCGGATCGTAGAGGAGCGAGTCGGAGCTGGGGAACGTCTTGCTCAGAGTCGATTCAATTACGTCCTCTTCCAATGAAATGTCTCGAACAATATCTGCAATAAAAGAACTCTATGACTATGGTCGAAATTTGTCCTTTAACCATGTTCGGGGTGTGCAAACCTCAAATAGATCCAACGCGAATACATTGATACTTTACTCAACAGTCACTGCGAAATTTTCTCTCAAATTTGTGTTACCGTATTTCTTCCAATAATCGCCCTGGGCGATTATTTTTTCAACCCCGGCTTGAGGGGGGCGATTATTGGAGGGTGGGCGATTATTATTTCGATCGATGTTTGAATGAAAGCGCTCGTTGGAGAGAGGGCATCTATCTTTTACAATCGTTACTTTAATATATAATATTAGTCATAAATAAAGCGATAAACCAGTATTAGTGGCGGAAAGTGAATGGTAGTTCAGTTTTGACCTATCCTGCACAGACGTTTACTGTTTTTATGACTCTGAAGGGGGATGATTGTTGGGGGGGGGGCGATTATTGGAGGGTGGGCGAATATTTTTTCAACCAAGGCCAGAGGGGGGCGATTATTGGAAGAAATACGGTATGTCCTTCTTTTGTCACTGCCTCTCTCTCGCTAGTCCCCGAAAGAAATCCATGTCATTCTTTTCTGAATTGGACAGACACAATGTAAAAGGGGAACTGCGGCCACTTCCAGCTGATACACCATATATTCTTTTCAGCCACTTATATCAAGCTGCTTAGAGATAAACTAATTACAATATAAGCAGATATGATTCGCACCCAGCTTGTCATAGGTAGCTGAAAAGAATATACAGTGTATTACATTCAGCTGGAGATGACTGCACTTTCCCTTCAATTGTACCTGATTGTCAGGATACAAAAATTAACCACCTTGTGGATCGCAGCTGCTGGCTCTGGACGTGGTTCGGTGATAATGATTCTGGATCTTATCGCCGAGTTGATCGATCTCCTGATCAGTAGAACCGATTCGTCTTTGCGTTATCTTTGCCACTTTCGCCGGCGACACTAAGGCATGACGCTGGTGCCGCGAAGAAGTGAACATGGACAACAAATGACCGTAGCTGATTTCCTGTAATTTTAAATGACCGTTAATTGTGGAGCACATTTTTCTGGATGGTGCAGTATAGATTTATCAAGATATATAAACTTCGCAATCCGTAAAGTTGAGCATGCGTCGTTAAACGGAACAATCCGACCACGAACTTTCACGATTGAGTACTCCGACCTCAGATTAAGAAGGATCATCGTCGCCTAATCGACAGGTGTCAGCAAAGAACAGCGCTTAGAAAAATTCAAGGTAGTGTGCGCCTGCTTAGACATGATTTATTAGTATTTTTTGAGTTTGAATAAAACTATTACACCATTTCCACTTCGATAAGGCTACTATCCAATTCAAAGAGAATATATTAAAAAATCAATGCAGAAGTTTTCAGAAGAATGTCTTGGAGAATAGCCTTTTTGATTTGAGAATTGTTGTTTTGCATTGGCAACTGCTCTTATTTAAGTGAAAATTGCCTTATTCAACATTTATTGAGTTCCACAGAAGAATTTTCTGTAAATCGGCAACTGATGAAAGGAAGAAAAAGCTACATTGATCGAAAGGATGCACGGAGTAGCTAGTTTTGTAGTACCCAAATGAAAATTGCAAATAACTGCACCTCTTTTTCTCTGAATTCAACCGGATGGATGCCTGCGATATCATTCGAAGAGCTATGATGTCGAATTCGTTCAACGCTGAAAAAAGGCTGAATTAAAATTTCGAAATGGAACAGATGATTATTTGCACAGAAATGATGTTCGCCAGAGGGAATGTATTATAAGCTTCCGAATAAGTAATTAATTATGCAACAGGTTGCGCACGATCCCTCACGCCTATCTTTGAAAAACGCAATGAATTGTAAGTTTTAGACTAACACGGATTTTCTTAACTAATTGGTTAACACAATATAGTGTCCTGTTGTTTTCACCGAATTCGATTTCTTTTAGAAACGGTACTGCAATTTACAGATTTATCCAAACTGTGCGCACATTCTAAAACGCGTAACGAAAAAATCAATAATTTGAAGACCTGCCAATTATTCATCTCTCTTACTTAACTAACAGCCATATCCTTAAAATCTCAGTATAGACCAGGGACATAACCGTAAAGTTAACATCATTTCTGTGCGTCACTCAAAGCAAGAAAAAAGATCAGTGCTGCTAGGGTATTAATAGCGTGGCCGGAACTTACACCTCACCAAAACAAAATTTTGCCCAGTTAGCGCTGAGTACATTAAATGATTTTAACACTCCCACTGTATGCGCTGTCACCAACGCACAATATTCGACACAGTGGAGTGCATAAATCAATTATTGCCCTTAGCTCTCATTAAGGGAAGGTTGGCACGTAGACGATATGTCTCACTTTCCGGATTACGTTATAACAAGCCATATGCCCATGCACAGGATAATGTAAAAATCAACACATGCGCGTGTGGCGTGTTATGACGCAATCCGGAAAATGAGGGGTATCGTCCTCGTACAGGGAAGGTATACGGTAGGTTATTTGAAAGTTCCGAGCACTGTATTAATAGAGTACCATAAAGCGGCGGGCGCATGGCCGTAGTGGAGAACGGAAAAGATAGCAAGCGGAGAGCTAGTTTCTGGTGAGCAAAAGCACAATCTGAAAGAAAATGACACACCATAACACGTGCGGCACACGTCAGTTCGATCACTGCAATTCACAACAAGCGGTGCGCTGAACTCTGTTTAAATTATTCTGTTCTTTGATCATCGGTAGGCGGCTAACTATTCACCATTTAAGAATAGTACGGTTTATACCATTTTTGGTTCAAACTAAACACTTTTCTTCTAAACAACCTCAGCAAATATCCGATTTAATTTGAAAAATGGCATATTTTACGTGCCGGGTTTTCTGATTAAAAGCCTCCTCTCAAACAGAAGCCAAAGAGGTTGATGTTTGAAGACAAATGTGATGAGAATGAACCTACAACTATGCAATACTTAACAAACGAATGCCGTAAACTTTTCCCCTCATTTGCAGAGACAAATAATGATCATTAAATTTCGTTCTTTGCTGTTTAATCTCCAAGAAAGAGCAATGATATTGTGGGGCTTGAAATGAGACAAACCCGGCGGCTCAGTTTTACGCCAAGTGTAATGAAGAATTATGGCAAAACTTTGAACGCTAAATTTCACTCAAACTGTGCACGTAACAATTGAATAGTAAGAAGTGATGTATGATATCTCAATATGATTTAGGCGCGATAAATCTCCTGAATTATATATGCATTATGCCATTTCTGAAATGGTTTCCGTCATGCCGCCTCTCGATGTCCATAGAACTGATTTAATAAACACCGGAGAACGAATTTACGGAATGCAGGGATGAGACTGATTGGGTTTCATTCCATGGTATTTTATGATTATGTATTATTATAAACATTTTAAGCACCAAAAAAGTATATCTAAAGCTTAAAATCAGTCAATAATATGCGACGAATTGTCTACGCATGAAGCTAAAATTTCAAGAAAAGGCGCTCTCTTTGGAGACACTGATAAAACAACTGAAGGGCTCTCAGTTCATCATCGTAGTCCGAAATATTTAAATAGATGTCAAAAATATGTTGCGTGGAGGTTGTAACTCTTTTAAAACACAAAAGCTACTGCAAGTGTGAGTGCAATTGGTCACTCGTGAATGAGAACAAATTATGTACCCATCCGAGACGCTAAGAAACCTTAAAACAAGAATAAACAAGTACATATTTGTAGTCGGTGACAACCCACTGACTATTCATCACGTGCAGATGAATCCAGGCCGCATTACCGTTATTCACATACGTGGAATTTTGTGTGCTTGATATTATTGCAATTTGCTTGCAATAACACTATTTGTGTTATTGCAAGCAAAAGAGGGCTTCATTTCTCAAAAGTCTCAACGCGAAACTCTTCATTTTGGGCTTTTCGCGAATAATGCGATCCTGATTCATCTACACGATTACTAATTTGCCTCCCGCCAGCGTCGGCGTCCCGACACGATCATCATCCTCGGGAATGATTTTGTTTGTTTTCATTAGGGTCATATTTTATTAGTTAAACAAGAGTTGTTGTATTGTCTTATTTTCTGTTTGTAGAGAGTTATAGAGAGTGAAGGTTGTGCCGGAGGAGAAAAAGGAGCATAGGGAAGATACGGCCAGGGCAACATGTTCTTGCAATTATTCAAACTGCATCACTCATTTTTAATCTTACTTATCATTGCTCAATATTCAAAATAAGATAATTTTCAGATAAGGAAACAGCGCGATGGCCCCTTCATGAAGGCGCGCGCTACAGTGTTTGCCAGATTTGAACACTTTTTGAGAATCAAAAATATATTTGACGCAAACCCACTGTAGGATTAAATTGCATAAACTGAGCGTGCGACACGCTGCAATTGTACGTTACATTTTAATAATTTCTTATACACAGTACACTTTCAAAACTGAATCCGACGCTTTCCGAGTCAAATTAATAAAGAAAATGTCCTATTTGATGTAGGAAACGTCCTCTTTAATTTTTTAATGCCGCTATTGAGACTGAAATGGTAAATATTGCATTATAGGTATTTCTTTACTAACATCTGAAATCAAATTTGCAAAAATCTGCGCAACTGAGCGAAATCAAGCGCCACAATAGCTCTAATTCTCCTATTCAAATTTTGTTAGCATCTCTATTATCATCATATTTATTGCGATGCCTTGTAAGTATAAAGTTACAAAGAAGTAGCGTAGAACATTGCAATCCCCACACGGTTGCATGCGAGGTTTCAAAGAGGAAATGCAATATCATACAAAAATGGGTGTACCTGTCGTTTTTCGATCCCAAAGTTCGCAATCTTTGAAAAAATGTAATTTGTCCAGTGATAGTCGGGGTCACTGGACGAGAGCCTGAAAGTAGCAGCGTTTATTTCAACTCACTCTTTTTATTCTAAAACTTCTGCGCAAAATAGGACATTCTCCGTTCCGTACTAGAATGTAATGCGTGCGTAACACTCGCACATAAGAGCTAATAAAAAACCACTGCTATTAGTGACTGAGAATTTGAGGCATGATTTTGGACTAAACTTATGAAAATTTGACACTTCTACAATGTCAATTAGTTTTATGTGCATTTGACATTCTACGTGGCCGGAACTTACACCCCACCAATTTCAAACTGTTGCCTGATTGCGTTAAATGCAGTAATTAATTTCAATGCTCACCGTGTGCGTTGGCTGCGACACACACGGTGAGTGTTAAAATCACTTACTGAACTTAGCGCACGTCAAGGGAAGGATTACGGTTGGTGGGGTGTAAGTTCCGGTCACCGACATTCTACGTTAACTTCAACTAGAGTCATTCGACGCGAATCCTAAGCGATATCGCCAACTTTCCTTAGCTTAGTTTATTATGATATCAGCTTCCTAAAGAAGCGGTAAAATAGTGGCACGTAATTTAAGCGTCGAAATATCAGCGACACAGCGCCCCCAAAGTCCAAAATGCGCCTTCCATCCAGTAAAGGCCCAAACAGAGTCAACGTGCGAAGTGCAAAGTCCGAAATCGACAGTGCAATTACCAAGAATAACTCAATGTCTGTTGAGTTATTCTTGATTATTGCACTAAGAATTTGGGACTTCGCACGTTGACTCTGTTCGGCCCTTAACAGAGCAAACGGTAGTCGAGCTAAAGGGCGACCGGTACGCGAAGACTACCGTAATCGGAGGCGCGTGATTTGAAAAGCCTTACGTAAGAGTTTGTGCCCATAGCAATGCCGTACGGTGCTATTTGAATGCAAACATTGTAATCAGGGATAACATGACAGCTCGCGACACGACAATTCGCGACACTACGTAAAATCAATGCGACAATTCGCGACATACGTACTGTCGCGAATTGTCGTGTCGCGAGTTGTCCGTATCCCGTAATCAGGCGAGAATCGCTTCAGGACCTCTCTCGTACCGGTCGCCCTTTAGCCCCACTAGAGTAAACGGTTGCCGACCTAAACTGTCCTGGCTAGGAGCAGTGGAAATGTTGTCCTGCTGCTGTTGCTGATCGCGAGTGAATTCGGTGGCAACTTCGGAACTTTGATTGCGACTGAGCCGCTTGAGCACAGCCGCCTTCTTATCACTGATCCCATGCGGACGGCTGGCAGAGCTCGCACTCCATCTCCGATCTTTCGCTTTCTCATTGCTTATCTGTCCAACCTGAAGATTGGAGAAGTCGTCACTACTATACACCCTGTACATCAAACTCGCATACTAACTAAGGGAAATTAAGACAGTTTGATTTAATCATTTGACTGGATTAATAGCTTTGAAAGGTAATTCGATTAATAGCAGCGATAATTTGATCAAGATCTCTGAAAAATCACATGCAGTTTAAGTTCTTACGCATTATTTTGTATGCTATTCATGTTAATATTCATGCTTTTGACGACTTTAGTTCCGACTCCATAATGACAAAAGAGTACGTTACATTCACTTGAACGAGTATACCGTTGATGTTTTAAGCTAATTATGACTAAGCTGCTCAGCCGTAATTTCATTCCCATGTGATATGTCCTGACTCTAGGTCAGCAGATAATGATGGCGAACAGCTAAAAATAGACAATACATTGCCCAAAGAGAAAGACGACTGCAGAGTGTCTTTTATGCCTATTATTGAAGTAAAACATTCCAAATCCTACCTGCTTGGACCAGCTGGCGCTGAACTTGAAGCTGTTTGATTCATCGTCTGATTCGATATCGATTTCAATGATGGGGCTCGGAGGCGCCGCTAACAGTTTCACTTCGTCAAAATCTTCGACCGACTCATCGAAGGTCACCTGCAACGGATATGCATTTAAATTCTCAGTCCAATATATATTCCGCTTGAACTCTTTAACACCGTCTATTACCATAACTTTTCACTCTTATATTCGATTTCACAGTCCTTGCATTCAATTTCGTAAAACTAGCGCTTTAATTGATTGCAAGAAAGGAAATGATCAAAATCAAAAATCTACCTGCTTGTTCGTTGTGCGAACCTCGCAAGAGGCGCTGTGACTGAACTGCACAGGCAGGCCGGGAACGTCGAAAATTCTCAGCGTCGTATCTTGATGAGTACCATCCAACGAGATATTGCCCAGAAAGTTCTGCGCCACCAACAGGTGGTAACGTCGACCCATTTGCTTGCGCATCTTGACGACACAAATTGGCTTCAAAGAGCTAGCATTAATTTTTAGCTGCTACGCGAAGGTTAGTGGAATGAGTCGCTCATCGATGCGCGTACTATATGAAACGGTTATGGATACACTATTTAAACTTTAATAAGGACACTTTCCACCTAAAAGATAACTTTTTCGCAGTCAATATCATTTAAAGTGGAAATAGCATATTGAAGCCTATGCTTGGATTGGCTACGCCTACATTTTAAAAGATATTGCAAATTATGTCACTTTTTATGATTTCTGTATCAAACAGAAAGTATACCAGTGTTAATTATGTTGTAACGTTTCACTCTCATGCGATGCACGTGCGCGGGCGATAGATTTGCAACGATTGAATTACGATAGGCACATAATCGTCTAGAGACCCAACTGCATACGATCGAAGGAAAGGCCGTCAGCCACCTGTTTAAATCGACTGACCGCTGCCTCGTTAAAAGTGTAACATCGCTTCTATTTTCGTTCTTGCCTTTAGCTTTTTGAAGTGTATTTATTGCCTGTTGATGACTCGAAATGAAGAAGAATGTCGATTTGCGTGATATAATCTTGTCATCTACTGACCATACGAGTATTTATTCCAGTGAAAAGCTCAAAAAAGATTTGAGAAAGTATTCATCGTTCTTGCTTACTTCCCCGTGTATGATAAGGTAAATCTTAGAAAGTTACCCAAATAAGAACAATCAGGTATGTATGCTAAGGTAAATCTTAGAAAGTGACCCAAATAAAAACAAAGTTAAAAACATCTTGGCATTTTGATAGTATTGATC